>WNWK01003432.1:0-145000 GCA_009830355.1 Cherax destructor | reverse complement strand
GAAACGTCGTCTTAAGCTCCTCTCTTCTATGTGCGGGTTATTTGTGTATTGTTCCAGTCATGTATACTATACACCAACATTTTAATTAAAGCAGATTGTGAATCTGGTGCAACTGGTCAGAAGCTGGACAAGAACTAGCGCTGTTGTGTGTTCTCTGGACCACCACACTCACACGCTACAGCCTACTTCGCTTCCTTTCATCCTTCAACCTAGCGTTCATTTATTTTTTGCTTCTCCTCTTCCTCTCTTTCTTCCCGGCACTTCTCTTGTCTTCCACCCACTTTTCCTACCTATTCAATGCCTTCTACCCACTTATCTGCGTGAGCCAACCTGGTGGTTGGAGGTGTACACCGAATACTTAGTGTAGCAGTGAAGGGCCTTGTGAGGGAGGTCAGCCGAGGAATGTCAGGACAGTCCCCTCTTTGTCTTCCCCTCACCTGCCTGGAGAAGTGGGGGTCGGGGTGCGGGTAGCTGCCATGTCGGGATAATAGTGGGAGGGAGGTAAGTGTTGGGGGGTTGGGGCTGGGTGTTGAGGGATGGGGGATGGGTGGTGGGAGGTAAGGAGTGGCGTCTAGGTTGAGAGTTAGGTTAGATGGGGGTTAGGGTTCGGGGCGTTGGCGAGTGGAGGGGTAGGGAGGGGAGGGGTTAGGGTCAGAGGGGGTTATGCGTAGAAGGTAGGGGAGAGTAGAAGTTGGTAAGGGGAAAGAGGTTTGATGGCACTTGTGTCTGTTGGATTACAAGGATTTGGTCAGGTGCGTTGTGAATGGGAGGGGTTGTTAGTAGTGTCTGGTAACGATGGTGTTTGGTGGTGGTGATGGTGGTGGTGGGGGTAGTGGTGGTGGTGGTGATGGAGGCGGCAACGGTAAGGGAGATGATGTTGTTGCTGCTGCTGATGATGATGATGATGATGATGATGGTGATGATGATGATGATGATGATGATGATGATGGTGATGATGATGATGGTGATGATGATGGTGATGATGATGGTGATGATGATGATGGTGATGATGATGGTGATGATGATGATGGTGATGATGATGGTGATGATGATGATGGTGATGATGATGATGGTGATGATGATGGTGATGATGATGGTGATGATGATGGTGATGATGATGGTGATGATGAGGGTGATGATGAGGGTGATGAGGAGGAAGAGGAGGAAGAAGAGAAGGATAAGCAGGTAAAGTAGGGTGTCACTGAAGTAGGAGGTAGAGAAGAGGGTGTAGTAGGTGGAGCCCTGACCTGTTTTCTCACGTGGCACTCTCATCTCACAGCCTCACCTGGCATTCTCATCTCACACTGTCTCACCTGGCACTCTCATCTCACATTGTCTCACCTGGCACTCTCATCTCACACTGTCTCACCTGGCACTCTCATCTCACATTGTCTCACCTGGCACTCTCATCTCACATTGTCTCACCTGGCACTCTCATCTCACACTGTCTCATCTGGCACTCTCATCTCACACTGTCTCACCTGGCACTCTCATCTCACACTGTCTCACCTGGCACTCTCATCTCACACTGTCTCACCTGGCACTCTCACTTGACACTCTCCTTCGCTTCTTACGCTTATTCTGGACGATGCGGGACGTATGGGCAAGTCTCCTAACACCTTCCTTTGTTCACCTACGTAGCAGTAAATAGGTACCTAGAATCGTCCTTGTTATACGTCTGTGAAATCATGGAACGGGTGGGGCTTGAACCTATGGCAGGTGAATTCTAAAACTCACAGGCCAGTGCGTTAACCACTCGACCAGCTGGCTGTAATAAGATTCATCCAACTAAGTATATTTCTATACACCATAGGGAGGTTAGCATGGGCCACCACTGTGACCACAAATGCAGGTTTTTTACAGACGAATCCCACACCAGCGTGGCTGTGGCGTGCTCTAGCTCAAGTCCCTTCATAGTGTTTTCAATCGCATTATTACGATTTTGTGAGTAATGATGGCGGCTTTGAAGAGACATGAGCTAGAGCACTCCACAGCCACGCTGGTGTGGGATTCGTCTGTAAAATTCGAGCCCGCAGAAATTCACAAAGGGCAATTCGTCAAGTAATGCACGCTCTAATGGGAAAACAGGTTGCGTCATGAGGCCATTTTGGCGACCTGATCAACCAGGCTGTTGGTGCCAGAGGCCCTCATGAGCCCATAGCTATCACAACCTGACTGCTCTGGTACTTGTTCAGGTAGGTAGGTAGGTACCATCTCAAAACTTCTTCTACATTCGCTCCGACAATAGTTATTATATTTCTTTATAACAATTTCTCACTTCCACGATATTGTAAGTCTCATTTATTTTATCTATTTGTATATTTGTGACGAAAAGACACAGCTTATAGAGCAAGTTTTTATTGGAACAATGATTAGCTCTGTTTAGATTTGATAAAGCTCTACACTGCAAGTTAAATATTCCAATAAAAGTTTGTTCTGCATCCTGTCTTTGCTTCGCTATTATTGACAGTACGCCATTTTGGATCCAGCTTGTGTCTTTGTTCACATTGTACATGTAGGGTGGGTACAACGTCCCTTTGAAATAAAAGTAATTGTACTAACGATGAGTCTTTTGTTCTCTTTGGCAGGTAAGTCCTCAGCGTGACAGCAGTTGTTGAAATGTGACTGGCAGCTTAGCAGGCCTACTCCTTCACATGCAGCATTACGACCATGGATAACAAGCACACGAAATGCCATAAACCTTTATTATAACAACGTTTCGCCCAAGTATGGCTTGCTTGATGATTAAGACACAGGTACAACACCTGGGTATGTTTGGCCCACCAGGTGCCTTATCAATCTAATACGGAGGCATGGAAAGAGAACCTTTTATAGGGAAACCAGTAGAATTAGGCTTATAAGGTGGTCTAGAGACTTAGTAGTTAATCAAGTAGTGGAGCCAATGGAAGAGGTAGAGTGATGTAGCAGTAGGGGGTGCGGTCATATGTGAGTAGCGCCGTCTGTTGGAAGTAAGTCAGGCTTATAAGGTGGGCCACAGATTCAGCAATCGAGTTATAGACACATCACTTAGTTTCCTACAAGGAAGCTAGTGGTCAGTCTAGTGCTGGAGCCTCACATATTTCCACTAGTGGGGTCCCTCCCACATGTGACTTTTTCTACTACTGTGGCACCGCTCCACCTCTTCCACTGGTACCTATACAAAAGGTTCCGGTCTAATGTCCCTATTAGGTAGACTGATAAAACCCCTATGAGCGTAACATCTTTAAAAAAAAAGACAGCTGTCGTAAATGTATTTTAGCCATCAACCTGTCGCTATTATATATCTTTGTTGCAGTGATACTAGAGTGTAGCTTCACCATTGTGGACAGTAGGACATTTAAATTAAACTTAATGAAGCTTTTCGTGAAATAAATATAGTTAATAATGAAGCCTTGTGCTGTGACATGTGTCTCTATCTTCCGTGGGTCCGCTCCCTCTTCTGTCGCAGTCATAGACAGAAAGTAACTAGAGATTGTTCTTCAAGTCGAGGGTTCCAGTTAGCTCTCATGGTGATCATGTTAACAACATCACGGTAATCCTCTGGTAAATACAATTATCACGGTAAACCCCCGTTAGGTACAATGATCACGATAATCCCCCGTAAGAATAATGATCACGGTAATCCCCCGGTACGTACAGTGATCACGGTAATCCCCCGGTAATACAAGTATCATTGTAATACAATGATAATGGTAATCCCTCGGTAAGTACAATGATCACTGCAATGCCCTGGTAAGTACAATGATCACTGCAATGCCCTGGTAAGTACAGTGATCACTGCAATGCCCTGGTAAGTACAATGATCACTGCAATGCCCTGGTAAGTACAGTGATCACTGCAAGGCCCTGGTAAGTACAGTGATCACTGCAATGCCCTGGTAAGTACACCTATTATTATTTACTTAGCTTTATTGTGTATTCAGGCTTATTCATCTCCGCCACTGACCTCTCTGACATGCAGACGTGTATTGTTGTATATCTTTTATATATACTAATGGTTGTTAATGCTTGGTGATCGTGATCCTCTGACTTGAAAGAGCTCAAGATAGTGGAACGTTTTCCAAAATAGTGTGAGACCGAAACTATGAGAATATAATCCCTAGAACCACTAACTAACAGAAATTAAGTGTTCTTTTGCATAGTTGTGTCTTTTGTCTACATACCAGAAAAAGCAAAAAAGCAAAAAAAAGACTTTAGGCTCCTTCATTTAACTTTGGAGTTAATGAATTCTCATTAGGACTCTCGAGGACCGAGTCTTTATTGGTTCATTTGTCCTCTTGTTTCTTCTAAACATTATGATTTTCTGAAGACTTGACCTGTCTACTTTCACTCTAAATGTAGTCACCGAACAATTGGTCGTAGATACTGTAACTTGAAGGAATAGTAAGTCTCTACGAAAAATAAATTACTCTAAGTTAAGTAAAGTTAACGCAAAGGAACCAAGATTTACAAGGAGGCGACCGACACTGAGAAAGTTAAACAAACAGGTGGTTTTCTATACTGACAGTATTGGTATTCCAAGGCTCGCAATTTTACCTTGGAGGATGATCTGCTGGTATAGTCTTACTGTTTACGAATCTTAAGTCACACGCGAAGCTGCATTGTGGCTTCGCACCGGACACTAACACGGGGAAGATGTAAAGGAAGATTTATTATGGCAGAGACCAGCTTGAGGCTACACAGGTGCAAGCTCAACACTAATGCGTTACAGAGACCAGTTGAGGCTACACAGGTGCAAGCTCAACACTAATGCGTTACAGAGACCAGTTGAGGCTACACAGGTGCAAGCTCAACACTAATGCGTTACAGAGACCAGTTGAGGCTACACGAATAGAAGCACGGCACTAATATGATAAAGGGCCAGAACGAGGCAACACAAATAGAAGCTCAGCACTATGAACTAGGCTACATAGATGGAAGCTCACTAACAGGGCACACGAAGGATATTATAAAATATTTGATAACAGTGGCAAACTTGAAATGGGATCAGAAGTGTTAAAGCAATGAAATACACTCAGTGGCCACTTTGTTAGGTACATCATTCTAGTAATGGGAAGAGTACACCTTTGCTCCCAGAACAGCCTGAATTCTTCGTGGCATGGATTCAACAAGGCCCTGGAAACATTCCTTACAGATCCTGGTCCGTGTTGACATGATAGCATCACGCAGTTGCTATAGATTTGTCGGCTGAAGGTCCCAACTGCGAATCTCCCCTTTCATATCCTAAAGGTTTACACCAAATTCTGACCCTACCATCTACATGCTATTTGTCAGACCAGAAAACAATTTTCCAATCTTCAACTGTCCAGTTTTGGTTAACCAATGCCCACTGTAGCCTTAGTTTCCTGTTCTTAGTTCACAAGAGTGGAACCGATGTAATCTTCTGATGCTGTTGCCTATCCACTTCAAGGTTCGACGTGCTGTGAGTTCAGAGATACTCTTTTGCATACCACTGTTGTAACGTGTGGTTATTTGAGTTACTATCGCCTTTCTGTCAGCTTGAACCAGTTTGGCCACTCTCCTCTGACCTCTCTTATTATTAAGGAGTTTTTGCCCACAAAACTGACTCTCACTGGATGTTTAGCGTTTTTAACACCATTCTATGTGAACTCCAAAGAGATCAGCAGTTTCTGAGATACTCAGATCGCCCCGTCTGGCACCAACATCGCCCCGTCTGGCACCAACATCGCCCCGTCTGGCACCAACATCGCCCCGTCTGGCACCAACATCGCCCCGTCTGGCACCAACAATCATTCCATGACCAAAATCACTTAGGTAACATTTCTTCCCATTCTGCTGTTTGGTCTGAAAAACTGAACCTTTTGACCATGTCTGCATGTTTTTAGGCTCTTGTATACATGAGCTGGAGCTCAGCTCTCGCAAACACGGGTGATTACACGGGTGAGTGCACACACACACAGCTGTGTGTGTGTGTGTGCAACCTCAAATAGGTGAGCACACACACACACGGGTGTGGGGGAAGACAGTGGTGTGTCTGTTTGAAGGCAACAATACTCTTCTCACCTGCGAGACACTACCTGTCGTCCTTGTGGAGGGGGAAGGTGGGGTTAAGGGGAAGAGCAGGTGGTACTTATGTTAAGAGTGGGTGGGTGAGTGAGGAGAGAGGGTCATGTGGCACCTACTAGAGAGTAGAGGTCACATAGCATCTGGATGAGAGTGAGAGGTGGTACGTGGATGAGGTGGAAGGTTTAAGTGTTTAGATGAGGTTTAAGTGTTTAGATGACTTCTTGGGGCAAGAGTGCCTCAAGAAGTCAAAAAAATTCTTCAGGTTCACAAAAGATTTCCCTTTTCAGCTACTTTAGTTCTATGTTTAACAATCATAATAACCACGAGTCAGTGTTACCAGTGAACCCATGTGGAGGAAACGATGCAGAATGTAAGAGTAATGAATATTTCAGACTGACGGTTGAGGTCCTCTTCAGCAGACTGACAAAGTATACGAGCGGTACAAAGAACTAGGTCCGCTGGAAGAGCATAGTCAGGTTGATGAAGCAAGTTATATGCAGCAAGAACATTTAAGGATGACCATTGTTATTGCATCAGGTTTCTAATGGACATGTGAAAGGGTAAACTTGGATCACGAAGCCATCGGAACTGATGCAAGGATTTTCCCCTTGTACTATATGCATTTAGTAATATATGTAATGGAAGTTACATCCCATTTAATATTATGGATATGGTTATTGACATGCTGAAAATTGCTGAACTGTCTTGCGCAGGTCTAACAGGTCTTTTTTAAGTTCATTTACTAAAATAAAATATATGTTCATTTACTAAAATAAATGAACATATGTCTGTTTACACCTACTGTTTTTGTTCACCTAGCAGTAAATAAGTACCTGGGTGTTGTCCCAGTACAACGAGCTAGATTTTGGAATGAGTACACACACACGCACACACACACACACACACACACACACACACACACACATACGCACACACACACACGCACACGCACGCACACGCACGCACACACACGCACACACACACACACACACACACGCACGCACGCACACGCACACGCACACACCACACTACGCATCACGTATGTAAGACCAGTCCTGGAGTAGCTACAACGTATTACCCTCGACTGGTCAAACACACAAAAAACCTGGAAAGGTTTAAGAGGTTTTCCACCAGATTGATCCTTGAGCTGGAGAACACAGCGAGATAAAAACTAGAGGAGCTGAACCCTCACCTCAAAACAGGAACCAAGGATCACAAGTATGCAGCGTACTTAGGGGACGGAGGATCGAGCATCCACTACTGTGCACTTCATCCACGCAACTTAGCACGTCATGTAGCGAAGATTGGGACCTTGTCAACTTTTAAACACACACACACACACACACACACACACACACACACACACACACACACACACACACACACACACACACACACACACACACATGGGACTGACGGGAAGAAGACATAGCTGGAAGTGAATCAATCAAATAAGTCAGCTGGAGATTATAGCTATTTCAGCGTTAGAGAATCAAGGAAGATGATTTGTAAGGGGGATGTGGTGGAGGGTGACTCCATACAGGGATGCTGAAGGTGGTCTTGTGCGACCCATACATCTGCAAGTCTATTACCCCACCTAACGGAAACCTGTGACTTACCTGTCACATATATACCTCTTACATACCTGTCACACATATATACCTCACACCTTCCCATCCCACATCTTCCCTGCACCTTCACCTTCCCACATCTTCCATGCACCTTCACCTTCCCATCCCACATCTTCCCTGCACCTTCATCTTCCCTGCACCTTCACCTTCCCACATCTTCCCTGCACCTTCACCTTCCCACATCTTCCCTGCACCTTCACCTTCCCATCCCACATCAGGCTTTCTCAATTTATTGACTAAAATTGTTTCTTATTTTAAGCGAAATTTTTTGACGAAGACTCACCCATTCTCTCACTTGCTCTCCTTCTTCACTCTTCTCTTTTCTTAGTTTCCTTTTAGTTCTTTTCTCATTTAGTTCTCCCCTTCTCCCCCTTTTAAATTCCCACTCTGTCTCATTATCCTTCATAGTCTCCAGTCTTCAGCTTCCCCTTCCCCTCTCTATGTATTCCATCTACCTTCACTCTCTCTTCCCCTCGTTTTTATATCCTTTCCCCATTCACTTCCCCTTCAGTCTCATTATACTCTCACTTTCTTCTATAAGATAATTTTCCTCTCTGTTTCTCCCATCTTTCTTCCTCTATACCTCCATTTTCACTCTTCCTCATCATCATCATTCTGTGTGTGTGTGTCTGTCTGTCTCTCCCTCTTCTCCCCTTCTCCCTTCCCCTGCCTTCCTCGTTGTTCCCCTCCCTGGCCCACGGTACTCACCTGAGGGGAGGCCCGGGCCAGGAAATTGGCTCAGTGGAGGTAAGTCAGGTGTGACGCTAAATGCTCCCAGGATTGGATTAGGCACCGATCGTCCAATGGGTTTTTCTGATGAGTCCGCTCGTCTCTTCCTCCCTCTTTCTCCCTTTTCCTCGTTATTCGCTCGTTTATAGCTCGTTAGCTGTGCCTTAATTGCTCGTTAAGTCATTCGTTAGCAGATCGATAGTCTTTTGTTATATGTTTCCAGGGGGTGTGTTTCTTTGTCCGGTTGACTGGGAGTTCCTGAGGATAACTAGACAGTCACTCGTTATTATTCTGTGAGAGCATCTCTCGTTAGTAATTATTGTTGATAGGTAAGTAATCTTTCGTTAGTATCTTGTTACTGCTTCGCGTTAGTAGTTGTTGATCTCTAGGCAGTCTTTGGTTACCATCCTATTAGTATATCTCTCATATATATATATATATATATATATATATATATATATATATATATATATATATATATATATATATTTACATATATATCGGCCGTTTCCACTAAGTAAAAGCTGGTGGCCCAAAGAGAAAAACAAACGTTTCTCTTTTTAACTTTAGTAATGTATTCAGGAGAAGGGGTTACTAGCCCCTTGCTCCCGGCATTTTAATCGACTCTTACGACACGCATGGCTTACGGAGGAAGAATTCTGTTCCACTTTCCCATGGAGATAAGAGGAAATAAGAACAAGAACTAGTAAGAAAATAGAAGAAAACCCAGAGGGGTGTGTATACTCTCCTACGGTACAACACACATAGTAGATCATACCATAGTAAAAAATAATAAATATTTTTAATTCGCTTTAAGATCACTAGCCACGTAGGAAACTGCAACTTATGACGACGTTTCGGTCCGGTTTGAATCATTTCTCCGAGTGGCTAGTCAGTGGTCCAAGTTGGACCGAAATGTTGTAATAATCTTCGGTCTCCTACTTGAGCGTTGTTTATGTATTCCAATCACGAAATTGAGTCCTTTTTTATTTAATCCAGTTCAGAAACAAAATTGGTTGTATTAAGATAACTGTGATACGCTGATCACGAATGAGCTTAATTAATCTCTGCCACGTAAGCTTTTATTTGTAAATCCTTTAATCAATATTTTGGCTATTTAAGGTTGAGGAACAACACGATATTTGTTGACTAACAATCATAGGTATTATTTTATGCATAGATATTAAGTGTGGTGCATGCAAAACTAATCTTTCTGAATGTAAATTCAGAATATATATGCATAACAAAAGTTAAAAAAAATATAGAGTCATACAAACATATTTACATCACAGTATTCAGGCCTGTTTTTTGTTTTTTTTGCTTGTGTTGAGTATGTCTCCCCCATGATGCCCCGTGGCCTGGTGGCAAAAACTCTCGCTTCACACGGTGAGGGTCCGGGTTCGATTCCCGGCGAAGGGGTGGAAACATCAGACGTGTTTCCTTACAACGGTTGTCTAAATTCACTCATCAGTAAAATGGGTACCTGGGTGTTAGTCGACTGGTGTGGGTCGCATCCTGGGACAAAACTGACCTAATTTGCCCGAAATGCTCAGCATAACAAGGGGCTTTCTATATAGTAGTGTGTCATTGATGTCAGCTATGGCTGTATACCTTGTACATGTACTTGTAGTAAATGAAGATATTATGATGGCTGTCTTGGTGAAATCATCTACAGCGGGGTTCTGTGTCACAGGCACTGTACGTGTTGGTATCATCCACAGCGGGGTTCTGTGTCACAGGCACTGTATGTGTTGGTATCATCCACAGCGGGGTTCTGTGTCACAGGCACTGTACGTGTTGGTATCATCCACAGCGGGGTTCTGTGTCACAGGCACTGTACGTGTTGGTATCATCCACAGCGGGGTTCTGTGTCACAGGCACTGTACGTGTTGGTATCATCCACAGCGGGGTTCTGTGTCACAGGCACTGTACGTGTTCGTATCATCCACAGCGGGGTTCTGTGTCACAGGCACTGTACGTGTTGGTATCATCCACAGCGGGGTTCTGTGTCACAGGCACTGTACGTGTTGGTATCATCCACAGCGGGGTTCTGTGTCACAGGCACTGTACGTGTTGGTATCATCCACAGCGGGGTTCTGTGTCACAGGCACTGTACGTGTTGGTATCCACAGCGGGGTTCTGTGTCACAGGCACTGTACGTGTTGGTATCATCCATAGCGGGGTTCTGTGTCACAGGCACTGTACGTGTTGGTATCATTCACAGCGGGGTTCTGTGTCACAGGCACTGTACGTGTTGGTATCATCCACAGCGGGGTTCTGTGTCACAGGCACTGTACGTGTTGGTGTCATCCACAGCGGGGTTCTGTGTCACAGGCACTGTACGTGTTGGTGTCATCCACAGCGGGGTTCTGTGTCACAGGCACTGTACGTGTTGGTATCATCCACAGCGGGGTTCTGTGTCACAGGCACTGTACGTGTTGGTATCATCCACAGCGGGGTTCTGTGTCACAGGCACTGTACGTGTTGGTATCATCCACAGCGGGGTTCTGTGTCACAGGCACTGTACGTGTTGGTATCATCCACAGCGGGGTTCTGTGTCACAGGCACTGTACGTGTTGGTGTCATCCACAGCGGGGTTCTGTGTCACAGGCACTGTACGTGTTGGTGTCATCCACAGCGGGGTTCTGTGTCACAGGCACTGTACGTGTTGGTATCATCCACAGCGGGGTTCTGTGTCACAGGCACTGTACGTGTTGGTGTCATCCACAGCGGGGTTCTGTGTCACAGGCACTGTACGTGTTGGTGTCATCCACAGCGGGGTTCTGTGTCACAGGCACTGTACGTGTTGGTGTCATCCACAGCGGGGTTCTGTGTCACAGGCACTGTACGTGTTGGTGTCATCCACAGCGGGGTTCTGTGTCACAGGCACTGTACGTGTTGGTATCATCCACAGCGGGGTTCTGTGTCACAGGCACTGTACGTGTTGGAACACAACTAAGTTCGGAGTAGAATTCAGCGTCCCAAAAATAGTATTTTCGAACATGGACACAGAGCGCTGTTGGCCAGTGTATGTAATGGTTGTAGGTTTTATATGAATTGCAGGTGGTGAGTGAGGTGTAGGTGGTAGGTGAGGTGCAGATGGTGACTTGCAAGTGGTTGGTCAGGTACAAGAGGTTCGTAGGTGCAGGTGGTTAATCAGGAGTGGGTGTGTAGTCAGGTGCTGGTGGTTGGTCAGGTGCAGGTGGTGGGTGAGGTGCAGGTGGTGGGAGAGGTGCAGGTGGTGGGTGAGGTGCAGGTGGTGGGTGAGGTGCAGGTGGGTAGGCGCACCTGGTGATCCAGCAACTCTCCAACAGACAAACTACCATCAAAGAGAATTCATAATGAACAAGAGATTCAAATATGTAGATTGAGTTACATAGATTCTCAGTCTCTCTGTTTTAGAATGTCGAAAGAGAGAGAGGGAGCGAGGTAGAGGGAGGGACGTACGTAGAGGAAGGGAGGGACGTACGTATGGGATGGGAGGGAGAGAGATGTCGAGGGAGGGAGGGTTGCTGGTTGAGGTAGGGAAAGGGGAGGGCGTAGGGATAGAGGAAGAAAAATGGGTAGAGGGAGAGATAGAAGGAATATCGGTATATAAATTAAAAGACAGAGTGAGATAGGACCAAATGGGAAAAGGAGGGTTGAAGACAGAGGGAGTAAAGTGATGGAAGTACGTATAGGATTAGGAAGTGTGTTACTGTGTGTGTGTGTGTGTGTACTCACCTAGTTGTGGTTGCAGGGGTCGAGTCATAGCTCCTGGCCCCGCCTCTTCACTGGCCGCTACTGGGTCACGCTCCCTGCTCCATGAGCTTTATCATACCTCTCCTTAAAGCTATGTATGGAACCTACCTGTGTGTGTGTGTGTATGTGTGTGTGTGTGTGTATGTGTGTGTGTATGTGTGTGTGTGTGTGTGTGTGTGTGTCAAGCTAATGTTAATTCATTACGTCCAGAATTGTTACACTTTTTTATTCACCATCACTGCCACCACTGCCGGTGCCACCGCCATCATCACTGCCACGGTCATCAGCGTCAGCAGCAATAAGGGGGAGAGCAACATCAACCACTGTTGATGCAACATCAACCACTGTTGATGCAGCATCAACCACTGTTGATGCTCTGTACAGCATCAACCATTCTTGCTGCTTCTTACAGCCCTTTACACCATTAAAACGTTTTCTGGTGTTCCTGTGATTTCTTTTTTAACAGAATGCAGACTGACGGTTCCTAATTGTTCCTTTTTTTGTGTATGGGTGAGTTACTTACCATGACCACAATTAGGGTTCGAGTAGGTTCACCCAGAGTCACAATATCGTGACTAGGACTATACACAAATAACCCGTCCATAGGAGATAGATAATAGAAACGTCGTCTCTATGTGCCGGTTATTTGTGAATAGACGATTCCAGTCTTGCCGTTTATTATTGTGCAGGAATAAATGTATACAGTGGGTTACACTGCCACAGTGATACGTCCACACTTTGAAGCTCCAGGATTTGACCTGAGATGAACTGAGTTGGTCTTCGGGCGTTGATGCCCAATGGCTGTCACTCACACAACATCTGTCTAAAATGACGAATATTGAGTACATTATACACGGTTACAAACGAACGATGCTTGTACCTGTACAATATGACTCACTGGTTTAGAAAGACACCTTAGAAAACGTTTCGGTCCTGGGACCTTGATCAGAAGTGATCAAGGTCTCAGGACCGAAACCTTTTCTTATAAATATGTCCTAGTGTTTGCTCACGTGTCTTTGTTAGAATCTATTACCAAGGTTTATATCTGCATGACTTATGCTATTGACAGTGGTTATTGATGGGGAAGGGTGGTGGGGAGGTAGTGAGGGAAAGGGTGGTGGGGAGGTAGTTATTGATGGGGAAGGGTGGTGATAGGTAGTTATTGATGAGGTAAGGCTGGCTGCTAGCAACAATAACCTGGTTGACCAGGCAATCAGCAAATAAACTTTCCCTGAGGCTGGGTTACCAGGGTAGAAGAATCCTCGAAAACTGGTCACAGTTATGAGTGTTGATCAAGTTGAATGCATTGCAAGAAGGAATGGCTGAAGACGATACGAATATATAGTATCTGCCTTCCGACAGAAGGAAGGAGATGAGGAATGAAGAGAGAGCCAGCATTACTAGTGATGATTTACACGACTTGAGGTAAGAATTTAGGTGATATAGGTGTTAAGTTCAACCACAGTGATCCTACCTCCTCTAACTTTAAGCAGGTTCGTACACTGGATTTATGAGGTGGGGGAGTGAAATCCAGCTACATGAGGGAAAACTTCAGTGCTGGAAGCAAGTTTCAGGGGTGAACTTCAATTTAAATTTTGTTAATTTAATAGTTTTTAACTGGTAGGAGCAAATTTCTGTCAGGAGTATATGTCAGTGGCATTAGATATGTTTAGGTGGTTTACCTGTTTTAACGGAGGGCTAAGCAAAAAAGGCAGTTATGTACAGTTCAGGACATTTATAAATGTCCTAAAGTGTACATTATTGTCTTTTTCCCACATCTTCTAAGTATCACCAGACGTGATCAGTCAGGCTGTCGGTACCTGCTGCACGCAATTCATCATAAACACCTCCACCCCTGCTGATCAGGAGCTTTCCTTGCGATGTTTTCAGGTGACTTCATCAGTAAACAGAGACATTTACATTTGATTTCGTCTTGAAAGTATTTTACATATATATGGCCCGTGGGCCACTAGCAGCAGCAGTCTTGGTTGAAGAACTCTCGAACCCAGTCACAGGTATAAGGTGGCTCTCGTGTTTAGGCTCCTGTAGAGAGAGCAGAAAACGTGTTTTAAGATGCTTTCTGTGTGTTTTACTGACTATGCAGATTGCAGCTAAACAGTGGGTTGCAAGAGTGACTTTATGCAGTGTTGATATGTAGCAACTTAAACTGTAACTATATAGTGGGTTGTACGAGTGTAACTAAAGAACTAAAAGGTACAATACCTTGACTGGAACTTTACACAAATAACCCGCACATAGAAGAGAGGTTATATGTGTATAACTCTATGAAGCCACTTATACAGTAATCTCTCCGCTCCGTTTGGAATTAATGTACAATCCTTATGGATTTCATCACATAGAATTACTCCTACATGATAAACCTGGTAAATTTGCCAAATAAAATATTTGAGGTAAGAAGTTTAATATAACCTTGGTCTGTCTGTGTCAATAATTAGAAATAATTGTGGAAATGGTGTAAATAATAAATCTGAATATCATAGGACTGCGGTCAGAAGCCTAAGTTGATCTATAATTCACAACTTGCACTGTGAACAAAGTGTTGTAGCCACACTTAGGTTTCGTTACACGTACTTCAAGCAAATTGGGAAATATGTGATAAGCTTTAAAGGCACTTTATTGAACACTATGTGCTTGATTTTCCACCTATTGAGGAATATAGAGATAAACAGTTGATGACGAGAGTCGTGTCTTAGTCATGAAAATAACACACCAGATATTTTAAGCAAATATCCTAAATTTACTTGTAACAAATTAAATATAATTTGTAAATAAATGTCTGGATATACTTCTGTTAGCATATTTTGGGGGACCTCGTTCCTAGACCTTTTGTGTATTGATATGTTCTTGTGCTATCCAGCCGCTTCGGCGGCCAAATATAAAATAAGTATCCATGTGTTCGCATTGCTTTTGTCCAATTCCTTTAGTGGCTTCATAATTTAGCTTTCTGTTGTGTGATGTTTTCTAGTAACTTCTGGTTTGTCTTGACTCCCCGCGTTCAGATACCATTCTTATGTGAAGACCTTCATGAATTTAATGCAGATTCCTTGCATTCTTCTCTGCCATTCTCCTTGAGTGCTCCTTCAGTTCTTCAGCTTTATCACTTGGGCCTAAGTCCTCGTCTTCCTTGAGTACCTATGGAGTAATTTCGCTCCAGTGTACATCCTTTGATGCTATATATTTTTCTAATTATCTCTTGAGCTTCCCACCGTATCTTCGCATAATCGTTCCTCACCTTGTTCTCCAATTGGTGCATATTTCATCGAACTGACGTTCATTCACTTCTGCGCCATCTAACATACAGTGGAAATTAAATATGAGTTATTCTTGAGTTAGGTTAGGTGGACGCATATTAACCAGTATATTTAAAGGGTAGCAGCGTAAGAAAAGGTACCTGTGATTTTGTGGATCGCAACATACTGCGTTAGAGAGCATTTTATCCGGAACTCTAAAACAAAAAAGTTGAAGTAATGGGAAGTAAATGGAAACAGATGCAGCTAATGTGACATTTTATTTTGACAACGTTTCGCTCTCCAGGAGCTTTGTCAAGCCGTTACAAACATTGTAAGGAGACTGGTTTATATATAGGTGCCACGTGAGGTAAAAGATAGATAGTAATAGTGGTGGTGGTGATAGTAGTAGTAGTAATAGTAAGGGCTGTTTCTAGGTATTCCAGTTACTTTGCCTATTATTTGTAGTTCTTCGTGTTCTATATTTCTTCCATGCTTCTGTTAGACGGAGGTGTATTATAACGTTAAGAAAGATTTGTCATGACTAAAGTTAGAAGGAGGCGAGTTATGAGTAAAGTAGAAAGTGTTTTATGACTAAAATTAGAAGCTATAGTGTTTTATGACTAAAATTAGATGGAAGTGCGTAACACAATATTATCTACACTAATAATCACCTATATAGAGCGTATATTAGCATTTATATTTTCGCATAGCTAAAAATTCCAAACACTTGAAAATTGAATTTCAAGGCGTAGCGGCGTTGCAGGACCCTTAAAACCTGCCCCCGTTAGTCCCTCGAAATATTCGAGTCGACACGAGTCTCTCTCTCTCTTTGTTGTTTCCATCTTACCTGTGGGAAAGGAGAGAGAGAAAAAAAAATAAAAAAGCTCGGGCAATATTTGTATTGGTGGCGTCACCTTACTACCATTATAGCAGCGGCTTTTTTGTTTTGGTTTACCCTGTTTTTGGTCTTGTATCGCCAGGGCCGCGGGTGAGGTTTACGGATATGTAGAAAACGGAATGATGGTAGTAGAATCTTTCTTTTTGTTGAGTTTTATCGGATTCTCTTTGGAAACAATTGTCTACCGCATTTTTTTTATATTCCCTGGAGTCTCGCAAGTTGTGGTGTGTGTTGTGGTGTGTTGTGGTGTGTTGTGGTGTGTTGTGGTGTGTTGTGGTGTGTTGTGGTGTGTTGTGGTGTGTTGTGGTGTGTTGTGGTGTGTGTTGTGGTGTGTTGTGGTGTGTTGTGGTGTGTTGTGGTGTGTGTTGTGGTGTGTTGTGGTGTGTTGTGGTGTGTTGTGGTGTGTGTTGTGGTGTGTGTTGTGGTGTGTTGTGGTGTGTTGTGGTGTGTTGTGGTGTGTGTTGTGGTGTGTTGTGGTGTGTTGTGGTGTGTTGTGGTGTGTGTTGTGGTGTGTGTTGTGGTGTGTTGTGGTGTGTTGTGGTGTGTGTTGTGGTGTGTGTTGTGGTGTGTGTTGTGGTGTGTTGTGGTGTGTTGTGGTGTGTGTTGTGGTGTGTGTTGTGGTGTGTTGTGGTGTGTTGTGGTGTGTTGTGGTGTGTGTTGTGGTGTGTTGTGGTGTGTTGTGGTGTGTGTTGTGGTGTGTTGTGGTGTGTTGTGGTGTGTTGTGGTGTGTTGTGGTGTGGTGTGTTGTGGTGTGTGTTGTGGTGTGTTGTGGTGTGTTGTGGTGTGTTGTGGTGTGTGTTGTGGTGTGTTGTGGTGTGTTGTGGTGTGTGTTGTGGTGTGTTGTGGTGTGTTGTGGTGTGTGTTGTGGTGTGTTGTGGTGTGTGTTGTGGTGTGTGTTGTGGTGTGTTGTGGTGTGTTGTGGTGTGTTGTGGTGTGTTGTGGTGTGTTGTGGTGTGTTGTGGTGTGTTGTGGTGTGTTGTGGTGTGTTGTGGTGTGTTGTGGTGTGTTGTGGTGTGTTGTGGTGTGTTGTGGTGTGTGTTGTGGTGTGTGTTGTGGTGTGTTGTGGTGTGTTGTGGTGTGTTGTGGTGTGTTGTGGTGTGTGTTGTGGTGTGTTGTGGTGTGTTGTGGTGTGTGTTGTGGTGTGTGTTGTGGTGTGTTGTGGTGTGTTGTGGTGTGTGTTGTGGTGTGTGTTGTGGTGTGTGTTGTGGTGTGTTGTGGTGTGTTGTGGTGTGTTGTGGTGTGTGTTGTGGTGTGTGTTGTGGTGTGTTGTGGTGTGTTGTGGTGTGTTGTGTGTGTTGTGGGTTTTGGTGTGTGTTGTGGTGTGTTGTGGTGTGTTGTGGTGTGTTGTGGTGTGTTGTGGTGTGTGTTGTGGTGTGTGTTGTGGTGTGTGTTGTGGTGGTGTTGTGGTGTGTTGTGGTGTGTATTGTGGTGTGTGTGGTGTGTGTGTGTGTTGTGGTGTGTGTTGTGGTGTGTTGTGTGTGTGTTGTGGTGCGTGTGTGGTGTGTGTTGTGGTGTGTTGTGGTGTGTGTGGTGTGTGTTGTGGTGTGTGTTGTGGTGTGTGTTGTGTGTGTTGTGGTGTGTGTTGTGGGTGTGTTGTGGTGTGTGTGTGTGGTGGTGTGTTGTGGTGTGTGTTGTGGTGTGTTGTGGTGTGTGTTGTGTGTGTGTTGTGTGTTGTGTGTGTGTTGTGGTGTGTGTTGTGGTGTGTGTTGTGGTATGTGTGTGGTGTGTGTCATTATGGTGTGTGTTGTGGTGTGTGTTGTGGTGTGTGTTGTGGTGTGTGTTGTGGTGTCTGTTGTGGGTCATCACAACTCATGGGAACATTGCACAGATATCACTCCAAATGTACCGGGACAAAATGGAAACGTGTGTTGCTACCACAGTTTGTATATATTATGATGTATATATATATATATATATATATATATATATATATATATATATATATATATATATATATATATATATATATATATATATATATATAATTAATCTTTTAACTTTAGTAATATATACAGGAGAAGGGGCTACTAGCCTCTTGCTCCCGGCATTTTAGTCGCCTCTTACGACACGCATGGCTTACGGAGGAAGAATTCTGTTCCACTTCCCCATGGAGATAAGAGGAAATAAACAAGAACAAGAACTAGTAAGAAGAAATTCCAGAGGGTGATATATATATATATATATATATATATATATATATATATATATATATATATATATATATATATATATATATATATATATATATATATATGCTTGTACATGCATGTGTAGTGTGACCTAAGTGTAAGTAGAAGTAACAAGACGTACCTGAAATCTTGCATGTTTATGAGACAGAAAAAAGACACCAGCAATCCTACCATCATGTAAAACAATTACAGGCTTTCGTTTTACACTCACTTGGCAGGACCGTAGTACCTCCCTGGGCGATTACTTTCTACCAACCTACAATACGGGTTTAGCACTTTCCTGTGAATATAATAATTATAAGTGGTATCTGTGTGTCCTCGCCTATTTGTAGTTGCAGGGGTCGAGTCTCAGCTCTGGCCTCTGCCTCTTAAACTGACGTTACTGGGTTCACTCTCTCCTTTCTTCGAGAGTTAGTTTTTTAGTTTGATATCTTTATTATGCACCCCATACCCATCCTGTGGGCGGTAGTCACCCCATACCCATCCTGTGGGCGGTAGTCACCCCATACCCATCCTGTGGGCGGTAGTCACCCCATACCCATCCTGTGGGTGGTAGTCAAAAGATTACAGAGGTACATAATGGGTCCAGGGACTGGGCCCCAAAGTTTTGATAGCTGAACAAGGTACAAAGGTAATGAACTCACAAGTTACAAAGGTAATGTTGTGTGTGTAATGAACTCACAAGTTACAAAGGTAATGAATCATATAAGTAAGTAAATTTACTTACTTACGTTTATACATGGTTACAATCATGAATAAATTATAAAGTATTGAGCAATTCACTAGTCCACACCCGGTCACAACTGTAATGAGTTCTTGGTGCAAATATTAATTCTTCGAGAGGCGTATCGTACTTCATGTTAAAGCTACGAATGGATCCTGCCTCTACCCAATGTCCAGATCGTTCCATTTCCCGACTACTCTAAGGCTGAAAAAATATTTCCTGACATTCACGTGACTCATCTGTTTTTTTTTTTTTAATTTCCAGCTGTACTCTAGTGTTCCCGAGTCCCGCTTCTCGTACGTCCTCCTATAAACTCTTATGGGGACTAGTTCCTATGCCTTTTGGGTATCCATATGCTCTTGCGCTACCGTCCATAGGATGGATATAGGTGCACAGTAAACCAGCCGCTTCAGCTGCAATATTTAAATGTCCAATAATCTGTCCCTGTCCACCCTGTCAGTTCCTCTCAGTATTTTGTATGTTGTTATCATATCACTCCTACTCCTTCTATTCCCTAATGTCATCAATTTTAGTTTTTATCCCAGGACATTCCCCTTAGCTCCGCGACTAGTCTTGTTGCAAACCTCTGCACCTTCTGCAGTTTCTTGACATGTTTGACCAGGTGTGAGTTCCACACTGGTACTGCGTACTCCAATATGGGCCTGACCCATGCCGTATAGTGTAGTGAATGACTCTTTGCTTAAGTTCCTGAACGCTAATCTTAAATTTGTTGAACGCAAGTTTCCTGAGTGTTCACTCTTACAGGGGTTGTGACCTGGTAGAGATCACAAGGGCTGTGACCTGGTAGAGAGGTCACTTAAAGGGGTTGTGACCTGGTAAAAAAGATCACTTACAGGGGGTCGCGACCTGGTAAAAAAGGTCACTTACAGGGGGTCGCGACCTGGTAAAGAGGAGTTGGGACGCCCGTGGACGCCACCCAGAAAGCAGTGAGATGAACTAATCTTTTGAAGAGAAATGGATCAGGGTGAGAACGGGAAGAAAACAGGACGAGCCAGAGATTATGTGGGATACTGAGGTAATCTGTGCACTTGTGAGGCAGGAGGAGGAGAGAGAGAGAGAGAGAGAGAGAGAGAGAGAGAGAGAGAGATTTAGTAATATCGACAATTAATATAACGATAATTGTTTTTATCGATTAGATTTCGTTCTAGACTCATTTCTTAGTTTGTTTCGAATATTTTCCCTTTTCTTCATTCTCTCCCAGTTTTCTGTCTCCCTCCTCTTCCTGTCTTCCTACTCTTCCTGTCTCCTGTCCTTTCCTGTCTCCCTACTCCTTCCTGTCTCCGCACTCCTCCCTGCTCCTTCCTGTCTCCTCCCTCACACTTCTGAGAATAATATATAATAACCCTGCCCTCCCACGTGCCTGCGTCACCCCAGGTATGTGGAGTATGCTCCTCCCCCCTCCCCTCACCTTTCCTCTCCCCTTCCCTTAACCTCCTATCTCCCCCCTCACCCTAATTCTCTATTAATTTCCCCTCTTTCCCCTCAGGATGGGTTAGATCTTAATATAATCTAATTAAACCAGATTAATATATGGCTGAGATACTGGATCGTATACCCCTCCCTCCCTTGCCCTCTCCGCTTTACCTCCCTTCCCCCTACCCTCTTTATCTCGTTCCCCTTGTGATGATGTGTGGCTATGCAGTCTCAGTTTTGGGTTGCATTTTTGTGAGGCTTCTCATGTGTCCGCTGTTAATTTTCCTTACCTCGCTCACCTCCACACTCCACCTTGCCCGCCTACACCCGCCACTTTCACCAATCTTCGACCAACACGTAGGTCTCCGTTCTCTAAAACCTGTGCTCATTAAGTGAATTTACGAGCATAGAGAACACTATCAACATTTAAGGGATGCACTTCTGTTGAATAAGATGTGATTTATTTCTGTAAACTCTTCAGCCTTAGACGGCATAGTGTACTATGGACACTATGACTAACAGCCGGGCGAGTCAGAGAGCGGCACATCCTCAAGGAAACGCTCGCCTTTGTAAACAAACCACTGCCTCTTGAGTGCCATGCGGACCCTCCTTTCCCCTGACACATCTGAACCTAATATTCAATGAGACGGAGGCAGGTGTCCTTGCGGGTACTTAACCCAGAACAGTGGAATGTATGTTAGCCAAACACATTACCCACATTATCCGTGATTCATAAAATAATCATAATAGCCTTGTCGTGTCACCTGGGCTCCGCCTCATACTCTCACTAGTACTTGACCTAACCTGTGTGTCCGACCTCACCTTTGACTCGTCTTTTCTTCCGAATCAACCAAACACTAGTGACACTAAATTAGTTAAATTCCCAAACAAAAATGAGAATGCTAGAATACTGGACTCTACAGAGGCACCTTGGTCTGTGAAATAATGTTAGAGGAGAGGTAAATAAGGAATATCTTTGAAAAACATTTATAAACCTGAGTAAATCTACAATTCACTATGAAATAAAGATGATTAGTAGAACCTGTGCCAGATATTTTTTTTACCAGTGCTGATGTGTGTGTGTAGACTCTTGCAGTGTGGATATATTTAGACTACAGATGTCTACCACAGTTTGAAGACCACTTATCTAGACAGGTACATTTACGGATAAATTTGCAATGTAACAAAATTGATGCTGCAGCAGCCATTTTAAGGCTTGGTTACCAGTAGTAAATGTTCAGTATATGGTTACCTTTATGGTCACTCTGGAACACTCGGTGTTTGATTGTCCACTTACTGAGGAATACAAAGATAGCTTAATAACTTATATAATATTGCAAGGTATCGTATTAGTTACAATAAGATAACAGATATTTTGAGCATATATATCCTAATTTTACTTGCAACAGATGAAATATAATTTGTAAACAGAGGTCCAGATTTACTCCTGTTTACCCTTTTGTGGCCTAGTTCCTAGGCCCTTTATATATCCACATGCTCTTGCGCTACCATCCACAGGATGGATACGAGGTGCACAATAAACTAGACTTTTCGGCGGCAAAATCTAAATCTAAATATCTTCCGCCCCCCCCCCCCCGCCCATACCTTGAGGCACCCACTCAGGGCCGCCCACACGCAACCTGCATCCACTCACGCCCACCCATCTCTTGCCCTCACCCACTTATCACGATTATCCACATACATGTCACCCAATTAGGCCCAATTGCAACCTATGTAAACCCATTTGTTGCACCACCTAACCTCTGCCATAGGAAGTATTAGTGTATTATTATGGAAACACTAAATCCGTATGGGTCATGCAGCGCCTGGGGAGTGGAAGGTAATCAGGTTGAATCAAGAGTCCTTTGCAAGTATCTAGGCCCTTTGAAGAGACCATGTGAAGGGCTCTCGATCCTAGGTATTGGATCAACCCTGATTACCTCTCATACCCCAGACGCTGTATGATCCCTGAGGGTTTAGTTCTTCCCCAAAAATTTAATAACACTGACACACCAAGAACTGACTGGAAAAGTCTTGATTGGACTCCATCTACCATCTACCAGTCACAAATCTACCACTAGCTTACACTCACCTTTCCCATGCTCTTCTATCTACCACGCCCATGTATACACGTTCTCCCATCTACCACGCCCATGTGTACACATTCTCCCATCTTCCACGCCCATGTGTACACATTCTCCCATCTACCACGCCCATGTATACGCGTTCTTCCATGTTCCCATCACACTCATCTACATCAACCTGTAAACTTTAATCCACTTAAACCCAGCTGGATACACTTAAATTCATCTACCACCCACCTGCATCCTCTAATCTTACTTCAACCAACCACTGACACCTAACAACCATCCAATGAAACTCTCCACTAGGCACACCCACCTACCACCATTCACACTCAACATCTACCCCCTTCCCCCCTTAGATGCACCTCCTACCATTCTCACCCACTTACCACCATTCTCACCCACCTACCACCATTCACACCCACCTAGGAGCACTGGTAACCAGTGGTGGTGTTGGCGTTGCTACAGTACAAGCCGGAAGTGGTGGCCAAGTATCACCTTCTCCCCTTTAACCGGCCCACTCACCAATTAGGCGTAATTCTATCATTAATTCCACCTCGTTACTGGACTCAGGTGAGGGAGTGGCGGCCCTTGAGAGAGAGAGAGAGAGAGAGAGAGAGAGAGAGAGAGAGAGAGAGAGAGAGAGAGAGAGAGAGAGAGAGAGTTTGTGTGTGTGTGTGACGGTAGGGACATTATTATTAGTAATTATTATTATTATTATTATTATTTTTATTATTATTATACTAATAATAAACCACGTGAAAAGATGGGTTGTCGTGGGCACAATAAGAGAACATTATATCAGCATCCATGGTCCAGATTATTTAACATCTTACCAGAAGATATCAGAAACACTGCAGGAACTAGTGAAGACGAAGAGCAGATAGAGATAAGGGTGGTTATCTCATGTGCAACAGTTGGGTATCCTTATTCCGAAACGCTTCGCCTACCCGGTGGGCTTCATCAGTCGAGTACAGAGGAGGCAGCAGAAACAGTGGATATGTAAAGTTGATGTAATTAGTCCGTCACTCTCGACAAAGTAGCTTTGAGGTGACTCAGGAAATCGTAATAACATGATTGCAAACAAATCACAGAACGGGTTGGGTTTGAACCCATGGCGAGTCAGTCCTTCAGCCTGGGGAAGAGTTCAGCTAAACTCTTCCCCAGGCCGAGGGACAGACCACCTCGAAGCTACTTAGTCCAGGGTAATGGACTGATTATATCGTCTTTACATCACTGCTTCTACTGTCTTCCCCGTATTCTAATTGTTGTACAAGTCTTACATAACTACTGGTCTGTATTGTATACCACTATTACGCTCACTCATTGGAGCTGACGGGAGAAACACTCAACCTCACTGCTCACAAGCTCATCCTGAAGCTGGCTCACAAGCTCATCCTGAAGCTGGCTCACAAGCTCATCCTGAAGCTGGCTTACAAGATGACTTAATGTACGTCATTTTGAGTTTGACATTACAGTATATCCCGGTTACTGTGTTTTCATTTCTGTCCCTGTAATTGGTGATTCCATTGTTTTGCAAATATAATAAAGATGCGTTAATTCCCCTTCTCCTGTTGTATGTCTTGTAAGATTATGGATCTAAGCTGACCCCTTTGGAGGTAGATTTAGAATATATGTATATGTCGACTTGTGTAGCCTATAAATATGTGGGAATCTGCCAGGACACGGAATGTTGGTGGTGGTAGCCCTGGGTGATCAGGGACAGACTGTTGGTGGTGGCAGCCCTGGGTGATCAGGGAAGTGACACACAGCATAATAACGTGATCAGTAATACTGTTAGTGCTTGGCGACTGCACTTTCGGGTAATATACACCTGCAGTGTGGCCAAGATTAACTAAAGTGAAGCTAGGGAGTTACAGAGGTAGGTAGGTAGGTATAAAGTTTGTCAGAAAACAGGACATGCGTTTCCTGACGCGGGTCTTAGTTACATGATGACCTGCAGCTGGAGCTTTTGGTCATCTGACTGAGGCCTTCCGCTGGCTTACCGGTCCACCCCTTTAAAAATTATGCTTATGATTATAACCATTAAAATATCTTGCAGAGGTGCAGGTTGTGATGGTGGGGGTCTTTGTGGGTGTGGTAGGGGTGAGGGTTGGGGTGTGTTGTTGGGGTGGGGGTGACAACGGCACGGGAAGTGGTGAGTTAACGGAGGTACCTGAGGGTTACCTCCCCTTCCCATGCCCCTTGAATAGGTGGGGGCTGGTGGGAGGCGTGTCAGGGGGTGAGGTGCAGGTGAGAGGGGAGTGGCAGGAGGTGCAGGGAAGAGGGGCGTGGCTGGGGTGGAGGTGCATGGAAGAGGAGCCTGGTAGGGAGAGGGTCGTGTGGAGGGGCGGGCAGGTAATGGTATTACCAGACCAACAATGGTGGAAATAACATTACTGTGCCTGTGTCGTCAGCCTTACCCGCCTGCTGCTGACACCTAACTCACTAATTGTTCCTCTCTCTCTCTCTCTCTCTCTCTCTCTCTCTGTCACACACACATACACACACACACGACAGAAGGAATCGAATCAGAAATGCTCTTGTTAACAGATGCAGAGAAACTGCGGAAAATATATATAGGAGCAGACCAGAAAAGACTATTCAAGGGTCTGGACAAACTACAGGATTGATCTATCAAGTGGCTATTAGAATTTAATCTCAGCAACTGCAAAGTTATGAAAATTGGGGAAAGACAAAGATGACAGCGCGAAAAAGTACAGAGTCAGGAGACAAAGGCTACAAACCTTCCTGGGAGAAGGGCCTTGGGGTGAACATAGTTCCGAGCATATCGTCACCCGCAGTAAACACGAGACTTGCAAATCGAAGGATAGTTTTGAGGAACCTCAACAAGGAGTCATTCATTACAGCACACATGACATTTGTGAGGCTCCTCTTGCAGAATGAAGCACACGTATGGAAAAGACAAACCATGTCAAGAAGCTGAAAAAAAAGTGCGAAGGTTTGCAACAAAACTATTCCACGAGCTAAGGAGTAGGAGCTATGAGAAGCTAAAGGAGCTATCACTACTGTATGCTAGTTACAGGCTGACATTGGTAATACAATGTCAAGATTTAATAACACAGCAAAAGTAAATACTGAATTTATCAATGTCAACAAACAAAAACATATATTATTTTCAGGGGGGATTCCCGCCAGGGTTCAAAGTTGGCATGTTTGTTTCAGTCCCTCCTCTGTGTTTATTTTAGTCGCCCCTGTGTGTGTTTAAGTCTTTCCTCTGTTTATTTTAGTCCCTCCTCAGTGTGTTTATTTTAGTCCCTCAGTGTGTTTATTTTAGTCCCTCCTCAGTGTGTTTATTTTAGTACCTCCTCAGTGTGTTTATTTTAGTCCCTCCTCAGTGTGTTTATTTTAGTCCCTCAGTGTGTTTATTTTAGTCCATCAGTGTGTTTATTTTAGTCCCTCCTCAGTGTGTTTATTTTAATCCCTCAGTGTGTTTATTTTAGTCCCTCAGTGTGTTTATTTTAGTCCCTCCTCAGTGTGTTTATTTTAGTCCCTCCTCAGTGTGTTTATTTTAGTCCCTCCTCAGTGTGTTTATTTTAGTCCCTCCTCAGTGTGTTTATTTTAGTCCCTCCTCAGTGTGTTTATTTTAGTCCCTCCTTTATGTGTTTATTTTAGTCCCTCCTCAGTGTGTTTATTTTAGTCCCTCCTCAGTGTGTTTATTTTAGTCCCTCCTATGTGTTTATTTTAGTCCCTCCTCAGTCTGTTTATTTTAGTCCCTCCTTTATGTGTTTATTTTAGTCCCTCCTCAGTGTGTTTATTTTAGTCCCTCCTCAGTGTGTTTATTTTAGTCCCTCCTCAGTGTGTTTATTTTAGTCCCTCCTCTTTGTGTTTATTAAAGTCCCTCCTCTGTTTATTTAAGTCCCTCCTGTGTGTATTTATTTTAGTCCCTCCTTGTGATTCATAAGTTACTTTTTTCTTACTCATTTAAGTGTAAATTTCAACATAATAAAATATTTTTATAGTCAAAACAACAACATACGAGTCTTGCATCTACATGTATGTATCATAGTCAGGTGTTAATAACAAAAAAGGCACAATACCGTGACTGGAACAATACACACACAACCCGCACATATAAAAGGAGAGGAGCTTACGACGACGTTTCGGTCCGACTTGGACCATTTACAAAGTCACTTTGTAAATGGTCCAAGTCGGGCCGAAACGTCGTCGTAAGCTCCTCCCTTTTATATGTGCGGGTTGTGTGTGTATAGTCAGGTGTTCCACAGACCGTACTCCCGATAATGCTTATCATGAATTAACGATAATCCAACTTAACCTGACGTAGCCTTACCTAATCTAAACATGTCTGAAGAAATTATAAGAAAAATATGTAAAAAGCTAATGGATGTATTATGATGTTATTAGTACGTTTGTGATTTATGTCTGATGGTAAAGTTAGTATGATGCATTTTGACTAGTAAGCTTGTTCAATCCTACCTATGTGAGTATGCTGAATAAACAAATTAATCCCAAGACAGGTTAGTTTATTTTACCCTCACCTGTCACACACCTGCGAGTGATGGATGTAATATGCCTGGTGAAGGCTCTCTCTCTCTCTCTCTCTCTCTCTCTTTCTCTGCTCTCTAATCTGTAGAGCGTTCTGCCTGCCTATAACGGAAAGGACCTGGTTTCGA
The DNA here is from genome assembly GCA_009830355.1 of Cherax destructor. Classification (NCBI taxonomy): domain Eukaryota; kingdom Metazoa; phylum Arthropoda; class Malacostraca; order Decapoda; family Parastacidae; genus Cherax; species Cherax destructor. Next base: position 117,638 of record WNWK01003432.1, on the reverse strand, counting down.
TTCCCGGGTGGGGTGAGATGTATGGGCCAGTTTCCAACCACCTAGTGTCCCTATTCACCTAATAGTAAATAGGTACCTGGGTTTTATCGATTACTGTGGATCGCATCTTCTTCCTCTTCTTCCCTCCTCCTTCTCCTCCTCGTTGTTGTTGTTGTTCCTGCACTGCGACAACCCCCCCCCCCCCCACTCTTTACGTCCCATCGTTTCCCTGCAATCAATAACAACAACAGGAATTTCGACAGGTAATTTCCTGCGGCACTTCTAAATGCGAGGCCTCACCACCAGAAGTTTGAGCCATTCATCTCGCCTCCTTTTCTCACCTTCTTGCCTAATGGAAGGTGTCAGAAGTTGGCATCAAGCGCCTTAAGAGTCCCTCCTTCCCTCCCCGTCTTCCCACCTGCCCTGTTTGAAATAGAAAATGGAAGCGTGGGTGGGATTTGGTAGGGGTTAGGCAGGGGATGGTGCCGCTTGGGTTCTTTGGGAAGAAGGGGAAAAAGTGAGGGGAATGGGATTTTGAGGATTGGGGAGGCACGGAAGAAGGGAGAGCAGCAGCTTCTTCTTCTTCTTCGTCTTCTTCTTCGTCTTCTTCTTCGTCTTCGTCGTCGTCGTCGTCGTCGTCGTCTTCTTCTTCTTTCTTCTTCTTCTTCTTCTTCTTCTTCTTCTTCTTCTTCTTCTTCTTCTTCTTCTTCTTCTTCTTCTTATTCTTATTAATTATTATTGCAATATTTGTTTGATTTTTATAATTATTAATGTATTATTATTATTATTATTATTATTAATGGCCTGGGAATGGGAGGCAAACCGACTTGATCCGAAGAAGGCTAGGGTAACTCCAGTCCCTCGGATCAAGACCCCGTTCATCAGCATCAAGGCACCCCTCCTAAAGGACAAACAAATTTATTAAGTTTGCTTAACATGACTGGTATCTTATTTTCATTAATAACATATCTTAACATACAACATAGGTAATTATAATATCTATCGTTATGTTTGTCGGTAAGTGGACAATTAAGAACATAGTGTTCATAGGGCTGGTCACATAGGGCTGGTCACATAGGGCTGGTCACATAGGGCTGGTCACATTGCATATGATTATCTGTGTGTCTGCCAAACTGCCACAAGTACTTGTAACCAAGTCTAAGCCTAGTTACTACATCAGTCAGTTTTTATTTAGCTAACGTATTAACTTTATCATGAAGGTAGTTACCCACTGTGTGATGGAATCCATTAACTGTACGTTAATTCTAATTTTCCCTGATTTTTGAGAGTCTATCTTCCTTCTCCAGTGAGCATGTTGTTAGTGAATCAAGAGCCTTCAGTGATGACATAGAATCAGTAATAATCATAGAGTGAAGCTCAGTGTTATAACCTAACTTTAGTGCCATTAGGATGGCAAATAATTCAGTTTCCATTGTTGACGCCCAGTTATTAATTCTTTTGCCTAACTCAACATAGTTCCTATCGTTATTATCTAAGGAGGTGGCAATAAGAGCAGATGCAGCCCTGCCAGTAGACTCAGTTTCACCTGGAATGCAGAGGCTCTCTCTTTCAGTTTAATGCAGGTACTTGGCGGAGACTTTTACAGTGGTACCAGTGGTGAAGTAGCGAGATACAGCAGTTGTAGACGTCATCTGCTTATCTGACCCAGCAACACCGTGCAGTCTTCGTACACAGGATATCTTCAACAACTCTTCTGCTATCCTCTGGATCACTTTATGGACATGACCTGCTTACACTAGTGGGCCCAGCCTACCTATGACAACGTCTACAACTGTTGCAACTCACCACTTCTCGCGTCACTGTAGGGGTCTCCGTGATAATGTCCATGTATTACCTAGAGTTGCTTCCGGAGGTGACCGCCCCCATGGCCCGGTCCCAGACCAGGCTTCCTGGTTGTCGGCCTGATCGATCAAGCTGTTAGTGCCCGTCGCCCGTAGTTCAGCTTATGCACGACAACCCTCGGGTTGTCGTGCATAATCTGTCGAGTTATCCCCTTGAAGACAACTAGAGGGTTTATTGTTATTTCCCTTTATGCATGAAGTTAGAGCACTGAAGAGTCGTGGTCCCTTAACACTTAGTGAGTTCTCTTTCAATGTACTCATTACTCTCCTGCTTTTCATCGGAGGTATCCTGCACTGTCTGCCAAGTCCCTTATGATCATAATTAGTAATTTCGGTGCGGAGGTTTGGGACCAGCCCCTCCAGAATATTCCAGGTGTAGATTATGATGTATTTTTCTCTCCTACGTTCTAAAGAATATAGTTATAAGGACTTAAAACGCTGTCAGTAATTTAGGTGCTTGACTGAGTTTATACGACCTGTGAAGGTTCTCTACATTTTCCAGTTCAGCAATTTCGCCTGCCTTGATGGGGCCCGTTAGTACACAGAAATTCTCCAGCCTAGAGAGAACGAGTGACCGGTAGAAAATCAACATTGGCTTGGCATCTCATGTTTTAAAGGTTCTAGTTATCCAACCTATCATTTTTTTTTTGCATTTGCGATAATGATGTTGTCTTCCTTGAACGTGAAATCTTCTCATATTATCACTCCCAGGTCTCTTACATTTGACTTACTCTTTTTGAGTAGCTTAAATTTGTCTTTTATTGTTATCTTGTTTTTATTTCCTCAATTCTTCCATGCCGTAATAACTGAAATTTATCACAATTGAACATCATATTGTTGTCAATGGCCCACTGGAAGACTTAGTTTAGATCAACTTGGAGGCTCACTGTGTCGTCTGTGGAGGCCGCTTTAATACAAGTTCTGGTATCATCTGCTGTGTATGATACAGTGCTATGATGTCCCTGTCTATGTCACGTATAAAAAAAGATGAAGAGAAGTGGGGCGAGTACCGTGCCTTGGGGGACACAACTTTTCACTGTAGTAACCCTCCGTTTATTATGACTCTTTAGGTTCTATTTGTAAGGAAGTTAAAAATCCATCTTCCCACCTTTATAGTTATTCTTTTTGCGCACATTTTGTTTGGAGTTTAACCCATGGTTGCACTTACCAAAGGTGTTGCAAAGTCAATGTATACTACGTGTTTATTCTGTCTGTCTACAAGAGCATCCAAGACTATGTCATAATGGTCCAGCCACTGTTGGGTTTGCAACAATTGTGATTCCTGGAGTCCAGCAAAACATCTCCCCATAGAGATATCCAGGTGTTTCATGTGTATCTTTTTCAAGACCCAAGAAGCCAGGAATCAGTAACGCACAAACACACACACACACAACACACACACACACAACACACAACACGCACACACACAACACACACAACACACACACAACACACAACACGCACACACACAACACACACAACACACACACAACACACACACAACACACACACAACACACACACAACACACACACAACACACACACAACACACACACACACAACACACACACACACACACAACACACACACACACACACACACACACACACACACACACACACACACACAACACACACACACACACACAACACACACACACACACACACACACACACACACACACACACACACAAATGTTCTCGGTGGAACTGCTAATTCAATTTTATGTCTTTGAACTTTTCAATTATCTGTCTCCTTTGTGTTAATTATAAAATAATTTACAAGTGTACACTAGTGTTTCCCCTCATAACTCACCGCCATTGTTGCCGTTACCACAACACTGACGCACTAGTAACGTTTTTCTCATTATTTACTTCATTTTTTGTTCAAATTTATGTTCACTCGATGTTCATAACCTGCTGAAGGAGAGAGAGAGAGAGAGAGAGAGAGAGAGAGAGGGGGGATGGTGAGGGGAGAGAAACCAGTGTGACGAGAGGAAATAAGTGCGGTGAGGGACCATGATATGTAAAGGAGGTGATTAGGAGGAATTAGGAAGATTTGAGGGAAGAGAAGGGAAGGTTGGTAGTGAGGGAGAAGGTTAGTGAGGGAGGGTAGTGAGAGAGAAGGTTAGTGAGGGAGGGTAGTGAGAGAGAAGGTTAGTGAGGGAGGGTAGTGAGAGAGAAGGTTAGTGAGGGAGGGTAGTGAAAGAGAAGGCTAGTGAGGGAGGAGATTGGTGAGGGAGGAAAGGTTAGTGAGGGAGGAGACTGGTGAGGGGAAAGTGCAACATTCCAGTCAACATTTCAAGACACAAGTAGAGAATCTCGTTGGTCGGTGAAGGAGACAGCTGCTGGTGAACAGTACTCTCTCTCTCTCTCTCTCTCTCTCTCTCTTTCTCTCTCTCCGGTCCTCAATCTTAATCCTTACACTTCTACTGTAGTTTCTCTCTCCATCTTCTCTTGTCTCTTTTTCCCAATGCCCCAATCATCATTCGTCCTTTCCTCTCACCTTGTTCACCCCTCCACCCTCACCTATTATTCCCCTTTTACACTTATCTCTCCCATTTTCTCTTTTGCTTTCACAGTTACCAGCTCTCTGTCTCTTACGTCTTTCCTTTGTTTATTTTTGTACTATCTCTCTCTCCTCATATACAGTCACCCATTCTGGTCTTGCCTATCAGATCCATACCTCTGGTTCCATCTCCCTCACGTCTCTCTACACTCCTGTCTCTAAATCCTTTCTATCCAGTCTCCATCCCTCTCTCCTCACCCTCCCACCGCTCCCTAACTTCCCTCTACCTCACCTCTCCTTCCCACCTCTCCCTACCTGCTCTCGTATGTAAATTCCTGACGGTCTTGGCGTTTTTTAGATCTGGGAGGAAAAACACACATTCTTTAATTTTCTAGAACGTGATAAACATAGTGGATGAGTTTGGAACACAAGAGCACACAGCTATACTGGGCTTTATGGGGGAGGAGGGAGAGAAGGAGGGAGGGGATGGAAAAGGAGGGGGGACGGTTAAAGGGAGAAAATGAAAGAGGCAGGTGAGGTTGAGAGGGAAGGGGAAAGGTGAAAATGATTGATAGAGGGATATAGGAAAGGGGAAAAGGAAGGGAAGAAGTGGAGGGAGTAGGGAAGGGAAGGGATAGCGGAAGTAGATAAAAGGCGGGGGGAGGAGAGTGAAGACGAGAAGGGAAGGTGGGAGAGAGGCGGTAGAGATAAGCTGGAGAAAGAAGGAATGGAAGAGAAGGTAGGACGAAGTAATGGGAAAGGAAGATGTGGAGGGGAGGGAGAAGAAGGGAAAGGAGGGAGAGAATTCATCCTTGTTTTCCAGGAGTCCTAGTGCTGGATTAATTCTGAAAGGTGGGTGTGGGGGAGGGGAGGGAAGGGAGATTGTGGGTGTGGGGAGGGGAGGGAAGATAGATAATGGGTGTTGGAGGGGGAGGGAAGGAAGATAGTGGGTGTGGGGAGGGGTGGTATGGGAGATAGTGGGTGTGGGTAGGGGAAGGAAGGGAGATAGTGGGTGTGGGGAGGGATGGTATGGGAAATAGTGGGTGTGGGGAGGAGAGGGAAGGGAGATAGTGTGTGTGGAGGTGAGATGAAAGGAGGGGGAAAGGTGGATAAGAGAGATGTTACCCTGAGTGGGTAGTTAGGGAGGAATGGGAGAGAGAAGAGAATTACTGGTGTGGTGGTTAGAGAGAGAGAGAGAGAGATAGAGAGAGAGAGAGAGAGAGAGAGAGAGAGGGGGGGGAGGGAGGGAGTACAAAGTTTGGAATACGTGATGTAGGTAACAGCTCTTAGCTTGTAAATACAGTTAGGAATCCTTACCCTCACCTTGTAAAATCCTGTGTAAAAAACAAAATGAGAGAAGCCTAACAGGTGAGGGAGAAAAAGAAACCTGGTTTCAGAAGAGAAGACATCAGATATTCTTATGACGGCACCGGTAAGACGGCACCGGTAAGACGGCACCGGTAAGACGGCACAGGTAAGACGGCACCGGTAAGACGGCACAGGTAAGACGGCACAGGTAAGACGGCACAGGTAAGACGGCACAGGTAAGAAGGCATCGGTAAGACGGCACCGGTAAGACGGCACCGGTAAGACGGCACAGGTAAGAAGGCACCGGTAAGACGGCACCGGTAAGACGGCACAGGTAAGACGGCACCGGTAAGACGGCACCGGTAAGACGGCACAGGTAAGACGGCACAGGTAAGACGGCACAGGTAAGACGGCACCGGTAAGACGGCACCGGTAAGACGGCACAGGTAAGACGGCACCGGTAAGACGGCACAGGTAAGACGGCACCGGTAAGACGGCACCGGTAAGACGGCACCGGTAAGACGGCACAGGTAAGACGGCACCGGTAAGACGGCACCGGTAAGACGGCACCGGTAAGACGGCACCGGTAAGACGGCACAGGTAAGAAGGCACCGGTAAGACGGCACCGGTAAGACAGCACCGGTAAGACGGCACCGGTAAGACGGCACCGGTAAGAAGGCACCGGTAAGACGGCACCGGTAAGAAGGCATCGGTAAGACAGCACCGGTAAGACGGCACCGGTAAGAAGGCACCAGTAAGACGGCACCGGTAAGAAGGCACCGGTAAGACGGCACCGGTAAGAAGGCATCGGTAAGACGGCACCGGTAAGACAGCACCGGTAAGACAGCACCGGTAAGACGGCACCGGTAAGACGGCACCGGTAAGACGGCACCGGTAAGACAGCACCGGTAAGACGGCACCGGTAAGACAGCACCGGTAAGACGGCACCGGTAAGACGGCACAGGTAAGACAGCACCGGTAAGACAGCACCGGTAAGACGGCAACGGTAAGACGGCACCGGTAAGACGGCACCGGTAAGACGGCACCGGTAAGAAGGCACCAGTAAGACGGCACCGGTAAGAAGGCACCGGTAAGACGGCACCGGTAAGAAGGCATCGGTAAGACGGCACCGGTAAGAAGGCACCGGTAAGACGGCACCGGTAAGACGGCAACGGTAAGACGGCACCGGTAAGACGGCACCGGTAAGAAGGCACCGGTAAGAAGGCACCGGTAAGACGGCACCGGTAAGACGGCACCGGTAAGACGGCACCGGTAAGACGGCAACGGTAAGACGGCACCGGTAAGACGGCACCGGTAAGAAGGCACCGGTAAGAAGGCACCGGTAAGAAGGCACCGGTAAGAAGGCACCGGTAAGAAGGCACCGGTAAGAAGGCACCGGTAAGAAGGCACCGGTAAGAAGGCACCGGTAAGAAGGCACCGGTAAGACGGCACAGGTAAGACGGCACAGGTAAGACGGCACCGGTAAGAAGGCACCGGTAAGACGGCACCGGTAAGAAGGCACCGGTAAGAAGGCACCGGTAAGAAGGCACCGGTAAGAAGGCACCGGTAAGAAGGCACCGGTAAGAACAAGAGAACACGCCCCTGCTTCACCATACTTCTTATTCTGGTTCTTCATCTTGTTCTTTTACCAACTACTGTTCATCTTGTATAAGTGTCTTAGAAAACTGATAAGTTGATAAACGAGACACTTCTGCAACATTTGGACACCTTTGTTCTGGAAACGTTTCGCCAGCCAGTGGCTTCTTCAGTCCAATACAGAGAAGAACGGTGAAAGATGAGGAGTCTAAGGTAATCAGTCCCCTCAGCCTCCAGACTGAGGGGACTGATTACTATTATTGCTACCGTTATTATTGCTGCTACTATTAATACTGCTATTACGTTTCTCCTATTACTACTACTACTAACAACAATAATAATAATAATAATAATAATAATAATAATCTTCTCATTATTATTATTATTATTATTATTATTATAAATATTTCTATTTTGAAAATCGGTGGGTCGTATAACTGAGTATGTTCTATAATTAAAATTGGTGATGTAGCTAATCACTGGGAGGTGACCTGCACGACTCTCCAGAGTACCAGTCTCACGCAGCTCTCCAGAGTACCAGTCTCACGCAGCTCTCCAGAGTACCAGTCTCACGCAGCTCTCCAGAGTACCACGTGGAAATTTCTCGAGGGATTAGTACCAAACTTGCACACGAACATCACTCCCTACGAAAGCAAAAGACTCGGCAGGCGATGTAACATCCCCCAATGAAAAGCAGGGATGCCACTAGCACGTTGAGGGACAACACAATAAGTGTCAGGGGCCCAAGATTGTTCAACTGCCTCCCATCATACATCAGGGGGATTACCAACAAACCCCTGGCTGTCTTCAAGCAGGCACTGGACAGGCACCTAAAGTCGGTACCTGACCAGCCAGGCTGTGGTTCGTACGTTGGACTGCGTGCGGCCAGCAGTAACAGCCTGGTTGATCAGGCTCTGGTCCAACAGGAGGCCTGGTCACAGACCGGACCGCAAGGGCGTTGACCCCTGGAATTCTCTCCAGGTAAACTCCAGGTAAACCAGTCTCACGCAGCTCTCCAGAGTACCAGTCTCATGCAACTTCCAGAGTACCAGTCTCACGCAGCTTCCAGAGTACCAGTCTCACGCAGCTTCTAGAGTACCAGTCTCACGCAGCTCTCCAGAGTACCAGTCTCACGCAACTTCCAGAGTGCCAGTCTCACGCAGCTTCCAGAGTACCAGTCTCACGCAGCTTCCAGAGTATCAGTCTCACGCAGCTTCTAGAGTACCAGTCTCACGCAGCTCTCCAGAGTACCAGTCTCACGCAACTTCCAGAGTGCCAGTCTCACGCAGCTTCCAGAGTACCAGTCTCACGCAGCTTCCAGAGTACCAGTCTCACGCAACTTCCAGAGTACCAGTCTCACGCAGCTTCCAGAGTACCAGTCTCACGCAGCTTACAGAGTACCAGTCTCACGCAGCTTCCAGAGTACCAGTCTCACGCAGCTTCCAGAGTACCAGTCTCACGCAGCTTCCAGTACCAGTCTCACGCAGCTTCCAGAGTACCAGTCTCACGCAGCTTCCAGAGTACCAGTCTCACGCAGCTTCCAGAGTACCAGTCTCACGCAGCTTCCAGAGTACCAGTCTCACGCAGCTTCCAGAGTACCAGTCTCACGCAGCTTCCAGAGTACCAGTCTCACGCAGCTTCCAGAGTACCAGTCTCACGCAGCTTCCAGAGTACCAGTCTCACGCAGCTTCCAGAGTACCAGTCTCACGCAGCTTCCAGAGTACCAGTCTCACGCAACTTCCAGAGTACCAGTCTCACGCAGCTTCCAGAGTACCAGTCTCACGCAGCTTACAGAGTACCAGTCTCACGCAGCTTCCAGAGTACCAGTCTCACGCAGCTTCCAGAGTACCAGTCTCACGCAGCTTCCAGTACCAGTCTCACGCAGCTTCCAGAGTACCAGTCTCACGCAGCTTCCAGAGTACCAGTCTCACGCAGCTTCCAGAGTACCAGTCTCACGCAGCTTCCAGAGTACCAGTCTCACGCAACTAAACAACACAACCAGAATAAGAATTGAGGGAGGTGTTTTGGTGGTGGGGGTTTAAGATAAGTGACAACGGGACATTTATTTTAAATGAAGATGTTTCTATACATCTCTATTGTAAGACTGGTTTATTCTATATGATAGTTACATTGTGGGAACACCTGCAGTGTACTGCTACTCAGTTACCAAATATTATTAAAAGTTGTATATATATATATACCATATCATGTTACCATGGCGGGGAAGGAGAGCGCTGACCAAGTGGCAGAAATAGGAACTACAGGTCTGGATAAACACTGTAGAAAATTACAATGAAACTTCAAATTAAAAAATCTGGAGGACGAATTCATTGAGAGAAGTGATGTTCATCAATAGTGAATCTGTACAGCATTATAATAAGACTGTATTATGGCATGAACTCTGTACAGCATTACTGTAATGCTGTATTATGGTAAGAAATCTGTACAGCATTGCAATGACAGCAACAACAGCAATACCGACATCAGCAATAACAACAACATTAACTACTACTACTAGCACTACTACAGCTACTGCTACTTCTACTACTAGATCCCTAGACGCTGCCTGATCATCCCCAGAGTGTTTGACCCCCCAATCCTTTCTTTACAGTACCCTCATCCCCTCCCCTTCTTATTTCACTCCGTTTTCCATTCCTTTCTCCTCGTCTTCCCATTCTTTTCCCCTTCCCATTCCTCTGCCCATCCATAGTCCCCTCCCTCCCCTCCCCTACCCTTCAGGGTCCTCTCACACCTCTTCAAAACTCTTGAGTGGTTGAGTAATTACAACCTGTTAAGACTTTGTTTAGTGGTTCACGGTGGGTCGTTGAGGTCGTGATGCGTGTTGGTGGTAGGTGGTGAATGGTGGTTACATGTGGTAGTGGATAGTGGTAAGTTGTGGTAGTTGGTGGTGGATGATAATGGTAGATTGTGGTATGCAGTAGTAGGTTATGGTGGATGGTGTAGAGGGGAGCCCAGAAGACTGCCTGTCGAGTCGGTTATGCTTACCCTTGAACTAAGAAGGAACGCTGAGGCCTACGGCACACGTCAGAGGAACTCGTGACGTCACAGCTAGCCAGAGAGCGTCTCTATAAAGTAACTGGATTTAACAAAGTATAGTACACAAGTACACAGTACTACTGACATAGGTTGTGGAGGATGACGGTAGTAGGGTATGGTTGATGGTAGTGGTTAAGATGGTAGTGGTTAAGATGGTAGTGGTTAAGATGGTAGTGGTTAAGATGGTAGTGGTTAAGATGGTAGTGGTTAAGATGGTAGTGGTTAAGATGGTAGTGGTTAAGGTTGTAACGAATGGTGGTGGTGGGTGGTGTTAAGAGGAAGTTGGTGGTGTTGGTGACCACTACCTGGAGTCTACCTGGAGGGTGTTCCGGGGGTCAACGCCCCCGCGGCCCAGTCCTTGACCAGGCCTCCCACTGGTGTTGTATGGATCATCGTGGGTAGATCTATACCAAACTTACTCTCCTTGTTTTTTTATTTCCACCTCTCCCCACTCCCCATCACTTTCTCTATTTGTCTTACACTATTCTCTCTCTCTCTCTCTCTCTCTCTCTCTCTCTCTGTTGGTGGTGATGCTCCACCACCATTACCAACAACAACAAAAACATCGTCATCAACAACAGCATCAAAATCAAGCGTCATCAACAGAAGCAGCAATACAAGAACTACAAAAAAACAGCAACACAAACCCAACCACCGCCAACAACACAACCATCAACTATAACAGCTACAGCAGCAGCAACAGCAGCACGTCAGTAGAAGCAACAGTAGCAGGTACAGCAACATGTTAGCAGTAGCTACAGCAGCAGATACAGCAGCAGCATCTCAAGAACAGCAGCATCAGGAAGCCAGAAGACGTACAGGAGGAGCAGGAGGAACAGCAAGCGGCATCTATTGATTCCCGTCCACCTGTTATAGCCATCTGCATAACAATCAAGTTCTCGCCCCCTTGTTCCCTCAGACCCTCGCTCAAGCTCCTCCTTAAAACCCCTCCCTCCCCTCCCCTCCCTCACTCTTGTCCTCCCTCTTTTACTCCCCCTCTCTCTCCCCTCCCTCCTTTCTCTCACTCCCCTCCCCCTACCTCCTTCCCTCCCTCTCTTACTCCCATTCTTTTCCTCCCTCTTTTACTCCCCTTCTTTCCCTCCTTCTCTGAATCCCCTTCCTTCCCCCCTGCCCTCTCGTATTCCCTTCCCTTCCTTCCCTCCCTCCCTTCCTCTCTCACTCCTCTCCCTCCTTCACGCCCATCCTTTCCTATCACTTCACTCCACCTCCCACTCCATTCCTTATCTTCCTTTACTCCATCTCACAATCGTTTCTCTCCCTCCCTTTCCTCTCTTTTCCTTCCTCAACTTCCTCTCTCACCTCCTCCCTTCCTACAAATGTACGGTGTGCAGTCATTTATTGTGTCAAAGTAGCGATGTAGCACCTGGTCTTTGTTAACTTAACATTCAGTATTGTAACATATCCCTGCCTAACTTATATTGGATCAGCCTACATTTATTGTGTCGCTCAGTAACAGTAACAGTAGAGATTGTTTCATGATGTTGAGGCTGGATGTCTCCAGGCTAGTGCAGGTGTGTGTTCTTAGGCATCTTCATCTGCTGAAGAGGATCCCAGAAGGGGGTCGAAATATACAGATAAATTAACCTCATGATTTCCTGTCTCCTTGTGGGCTATTATTGAGCATCCAATGTAGTTTTACAATACTGTGAGGTTATCGCAAAAAATGTATTTGCATTGTATTCCACATTCCCCCTCCTAATCTTTTCTCTCTTGCATATAATTTTCTTTGCCCTGCTCCGTGATAGGTCAGCCAGAGAGATGGTAATTCCCAAGTAACAGTTACTTGCTCCGTGATAGGTCAGCCAGAGAGATGGTAATTCCCAAGTAACAGTTACTATCTCTGCTGGAAAGAAACCTTATTGGAATACTTGACGGTATTATCATTTCCCTACTGAAGCCTCCCAGCTCATTATGTAGGTTCCTCATCCTGTGTGATGGAGTATGACAGGGAAACATAACTAGCTTTTGTTCCCACTAAGTAACTATCGTTTACAGCAGAAAAAGGCAGCCACATACTGCAGGTGTTCCCACAGTGTACTATCAAAAAATAAATCCTGTTTACACACGAGAAATTTTCAATCTGTAACTTTGGATGCTAATAATAATAATAATAATAATAATAATAATAATAATAATAATAATAATATTATATTATTATTATTATTATTATTATTATTATTATTATTATTATATTCATTGGGAAACTTTAGGGTCATGCAGAACCTAGGGGCTATGAAGCGATGATATTTGATCCATTAAAAGTGAGGGGTCTTGATAAAGTTCCTTGGAAGAAGAGCCGTTCGTCAGTCTCCAGGCTGATGAAGAGAACTTTGGGTTGGAGAACAAGGTGTTCACCCACAACAACCTTGTCACTTGTTCTCTGAAGTCAGCAGCAGTTGTTAAATAAAGGTGAGTAAAGCAGCGGGGAAGCCTCTGACAAGTGTACGGGAAGCCTCTGACAAGTGTACGGGAAGCCTCTGACAAGTGTACGGGAAGCCTCTGACAAGTGTACGGGAAGCCTCTGACAAGTGTACGGGAAGCCTCTGACAAGTGTACGGGAAGCCTCTGACAAGTGTACGGGAAGCCTCTGACAAGTGTACGGGAAGCCTCTGACAAGTGTACGGGAAGCCTCTGACAAGTGTACGGGAAGCCTCTGACAAGTGTACGGGAAGCCTCTGACAAGTGTACGTGAAGCCTCTGACAAGTGTACGGGAAGCCTCTGACAAGTGTACGTGAAGCCTCTGACAAGTGTACGGGAAGCCTCTGACAAGTGTACGTGAAGCCTCTGACAAGTGTACGGGAAGCCTCTGACAAGTGTACGGGAAGCCTCTGACAAGTGCACAAGCAGCGTGGAAGCCTCTAACAAGTGCACGTGAAGCCTCTGACTGGGGTTTCACTAAGAGCGTTTGAAACACTGTTGGAAAAGTCGTGGGAGGCGAAAAGTAGTGGCCGGCGGTGCTTCACAACCTTGTTCTTGCTGAGAGAGAGAGAGAGAGAGAGAGAGAGAGAGAGAGAGAGAGAGAGAGAGAGCGAATCGTATTTGAGCGAAAAGGAGAAAGATGGATGTGTAAAGATAATGAAGAAAAAAGAATTAGAATTTTTTTTGTATGGCTAGAAGGGAAATTGAAAGCTCAAAGTGCGACTGAAAATAAACTTTAATCGAGTGAGAAAAACACGAAGGAAAACAGGGAAAAAAACAGAATAAATATATATTTACCTAGAGCAGAAGAAAGCTGGAACAATTGTGAGTGTGAGGAGGAGGAGGAGGAAGAGGAGAAGGAGAGGATGAGTAGCAGTATGCAAAGCAGGGTGACGAGGAGAATACGAAGGGTGGAGGAGGCAGCGTCTTGAGGGACTTGGCAGAACACACAAGGAGAGCACAGGATGGAGGTACTGTGTATGTAGAGAGGCAGTCAGAGGTGCTACTAGCAGTGGGTAGTGTATAATGTCGTGTGTGTGTGTGTGTGTGTACTCACCTAGTTGTGGTTGCAGGGGTCGAGTCATAGCTCCTGGTGTGTATGTGTGTGTGTGTGTGTGTGTGTGTGTGTGTGTGTGTGTGTGTGTGTGTGAATGTGAGTATAATTACTCACATACTAACCTGCTTGTAGCCCCGCTTCTTCATCACTATCGACAGGATTTACAGATCTCTGACGTCTTGGGTGCTTTAATACCTGTGTTTGGTGCCTGTGATCATTCACATCACTCCACTTCTTAACCAACCTGAAGGCAAAGAGTTTCCTGACCTCTCTACGGCACATTCCCATCTTTAGTTTCCACGTATGTCCCTTTGTCCTGGATCCTTAATTGTCCAACAATATCTCATCTGCCTATCAGTTCCTCTGAGTATTCTGTACGCCATGATAATCTAATCTTAGCTTTAATAACAAGAATCATTTTGTCAATAAATCCAGTGTAAACATTGAGAAACTAATATTTCAATAATGTTAAATTATATTGCAAATTAAGTTTAGTCTGACGTAAGGTAAATTAAGTTGAATTAAGCTAAATTATATTACATTAATTTAAGCAAAGTTTGGTGATGTTACTAAATTAGTTTTAGTACAGTTTTTTTCTTCATTATTTTAGAAAATATATATACGTGTTAATACGTAGGAAAATTTCGAAAGGTTTGTCGTCAGGGCAGTTTGTTTTCTTTGACAGATTCTGCTTAAAATGCTCACACTGTACTAGTGTCTGCTACGGCAGCTGCTGCACGAGAGTGTCTGGTCAGCTTGTGCAGGTATAAGTGTAGTCTCATGGTAGTGTTCACACACATGTGCAATCCTTGCTAGTTCCTTCCACGGGAGAGCATACCTATGTTGCTCTGTGTTACTCTATTATCTCTCATATTCCTCTTCTCTTTCTTTTTATTTCTCCTTTTTTTTCACTCTTCAGTTCCTGCCATCACACTCCTTTTCTTTTTCTTACTTATTTCCCTTTCTCTTATTTTTATTTTTCTCCTTTCCCCTCCCTACTTCTTCTTCCTCCCTTTCCTCCTCCTTCGCTATCAACTTCCTGTTATATATCCGCTTATTGTTCAACGTTATATACTTCCCTGTTATCTTCCATCTCCTCCTCCTAGTCCTATTGTTCTTATTCATATGCCTTACCTCAACTGCTTCCTCCTTCTCATCTTCTACTGTGTGTGTGTGTGTCTTCTCGTGGGGGGCGCCGCCCCCACCTCCCTGGTGCCGGTGCGCCTGGCGAAGCGCCCCCTTGTCCATGCAAGTGGAAACGCTGGTGGTATTCATATGTAAATACGGTGCCCTACAGATAGACAAGATTGCTATGGATATGACCGTATGCTCTCCAATAGTTTGGTAGGAGGTTCTCTCCTTCCTCCTTTTCCTTCTTATTCTCTCACACCACCACAACCACCTCCTCCTCCTCTTCATTCTCCTCCTCCACAATTTCGTCCGTTTCCTTATACTCCTTTTTTTTATCCTCCTCCACAATAACCTACTCCTTTTCTTTCTACTCCTCTTCTTTTCTTCCTTACTTTTATTCGTCCTTTTCCTCCTATTTTTCTCCCTCTCCTCTACGACCACCTCTTGTTATATCCCTTTTGCTCAGTATTGTCTTGATTGTAAGGTTAAGTGTAATATTTACTTACTTTATTTTGGAATAAATACATACCTACATTCAAACATACATACATATATGCATTCGTACATCCATAAAATCTATACATACAAATATACGTATGTGTAATGGTTATTTATAGTACACTTCCTATTTCTCGTACACACACACACACACACACACACACACACTACATATATATATACATATATATATATATATATATATATATATATATATATATATATATATATATATATATATATATATATAAAATTCGACTTGCCTTTGATTTCTGCTTCCGTTTCATTGGTTCTTCTTCCCCCAACATTCCTGTCATGACTCTCCTCTATCACAGCTCTCGGGGCATTCTTCTTCCAGCATTTTTCACCCTCTTTCTCCTACCCACTCTCCCTCCCATCCTACCTCCCTTCTACTCTCCCTCTCTTCCTCCATCCCTCGTACTTTCCCCTTCTTAAATCCTTCCCTCCTCTCCCTTCCTCTGTCCATCGCTTCCTCTTCTCCTTCCCATTCTCTTCCTCTTCCCCGATATAGGCGGGTACAAATAGGAAGCGCGTCTATCTGGAGCTTAGAAGACGAAGGATCAAGCCTTCACGACGTCTTGCGCTGAATGACCCACATGGGTTTAGCGCTTAACATGAATTATTAATTAATTCCTCTTCCTTCCTTCAAAATTCTTCACCTACTCTACGTTCAACCCTTCACTCCAGCGATGCCTTTCACCTAGCTTTTGCACCTTTCTCATCAACCTCTCTCTCTCTCTCTCTCTCTCTCTCTCTCTCTCTCTCTCTCTCTCTCTCTCTCTCTCTCTCTCTCTCTCTCTCTCTCTCACACACACACACACACTCATTCTTCTCACACATACCAAAAATATCTCTGCTCTCATTGTATATTGGAATTTTTGGGTCTGGCTGGCAGGGATGGAACCCGAACGCCATAGTTTATACCTCCTTCCCCACCCCCTTACCCCATCTCCTGCTTCCCCTTCCCCACCCCCTTACCCCCATCTCCTGCTTCCCCTTCCCCACCTAAAGCGGTGAAATTTTTATGGCCACCAGAAATTGCTTGCGGCTTCCATGATCTTCAGGTGCAGCGTTCTGTCTGTCCGTGAGTGTACATGTATACTTGATTGTGTACGTAACTACCTGAGTGTGTACTTGTACCTGAGTGTGTACATGTAACTGAGTGTGTACATGTGCCCGAGTGTGTACATGTAAATGAGTGTGACCATGTACCCGAGTGTGTACATGTAAATGAGTGTGTACATAAGTGTAACTTGAGAAGTAAACAATGAATCTAATGATTCAGACATGTGTAATAGTTGCTGAAACCTTTCTCCTACACAGCAAGCTTCGGGGCACACAATAAACTAGCCACTTCGGAGGCAAATTTTTAAATCTAACTCAGCAAAACTCCAGTGGTGATAGTGGTGGTGATTTAGTAAATAGTGACTTTGTTGTGGTACTGTTGCTAGTGTCGTTCTTCTTTTTTCTTCTCCGTCGTTGTCGACTTGGTCGTCTGCTTCTGGTTCTTCTTCTTGAGTGTCAGCAGATATTATAGCCTAGCTTCAGTTCATGTATGTTCTGGTGGTTTCAGTATTCGTAAGTTTAAAATAGTTTCCACTAAAGTAAACTTTAACTAAACTGATGACAACGCTGGTACAGCTGGAGTCACCAGATGACGTCACGCAGTTACTTGGTCCGACCCTCTTTTATTTTTTTTACCCCAACGATTGATATTTTTCGACAGTTTTTTTTTTCTCTTCGACCCGTAACTGATATTTGTACCACGTGTAAACCAGTAGCGGCCAGCATAGAGGCAGGGCCAGGAGCTATGACTCGACCCCTGCAAATACAATTAGGTGACTAAACACACACGCACACACACACAAGTGCCTTGGACAAATGGTAACTAAGTGACACTATCAAGCAGCTGACCCCAGCTCACCTAAGTGACCTCCACCGGTGATTGGCTGTTCCGCATGCAGAGGTGAGCGTTCATTGGCTAGCAGTCTCAAGAAGGCGGACCTTGAACCCTACTGCTGTGTTTTGCATCAACGAATCAAATTAAAATTACTAAGAACTGCAATCCAATCATCTGAGGAGAGAGAGAGAGAGAGAGAGAGAGAGAGATAGAGAGAGAGAGAGATGGAGAGAGAGAGACAGAGCCAGAGAGAGAGAGATGGAGAGAGAGAGAGGAGAGAGAGAGAGAGAGAGAGAGAGAGAGATGGAGAGAGAGACAGAGACAAAGAGAGATGGAGAGAGAGACAGAGACAAAGAGAGATGGAGAGAGAGACAGAGAGAGAGAGAGAGAGAGAGAGAGAGAGAGAGAGAGAGAGAGAGATGGAGAGAGAGAGACAGAGCCAGAGAGAGAGAGATGAGAGAGAGAGAGGAGAGAGAGAGAGATGGAGAGAGAGAGAGACAGGGGGAGGAGAGAGAGAGAGAGATGGAGAGAGAGAGAGACAGGGGGAGGAGAGAGAGAGAGAGACAGGGGGAGGAGAGATAGAGAAAGAGAGACAGGGAGGAGGAGAGATAGAGAGAGAGAGACGGGGGGAGGAGAGATAGATAGAGAGAGAGAGAGAGAGAGGGGGAGGAGAGATAGAGAGAGAGAGACAGTGGGAGGAGAGATAGAGAGACAGTGGGAGGAGAGATAGAGAGAGAGACAGGGGGAGGAGAGAGAGAGAGAGAGAGAGAGAGAGAGAGAGAGAGAGAGAGAGGGAGGAGAGATAGAGAGAGAGAGAGGGTCCAGATGTCTGGCAGTCGTAAATTACATCTCTACACATACTGTTTTCTTTAGTATAATAAGTTAGGTCAGGACTCACGAAACCATAACAACACGATTGTAAACAACCTCACTCGCCATGGGTTCATACCCCACCCGTTCCGCGGTAAGTTAAGTCAAGTTAGGTTAGGTTAGGTCAAGTTAGGTTAGGTCAAGTAAGGTTAGGTCGGGTTAGGTTAGGTTAAGTTAGGTTAGGTCAAATTAGGTTAGGTTAGGTCAAGTTAGGTTAGGTCAGGTCAGGTTAGGTCAAGTTAGGTCATGTTAGGTCAGGTTAGGTATCACCAGTGGTGTCAGAGTGTCACTGGTGGTGTCAGAATGTTACTGGCCGTATCAGACTATCACTGGTGGTGTCAGAATGTCACTGGCGGTGTCAGAATGTCACTGGCGGTGTTAGAATGTCACTGGTGGTGTCAGAATGTCACTGACGGTATCAGAATGTTACTGGCCGTATCAGATTATCACTGGTGGTGTCAGAATGTCACTGGCGGTGTCAGAATGTCACTGACGGTGTCAGAATGTCACTGACGGTGTCAGAATGTCACTGGCCGTGTCAGAATGTCACTGACGGTGTCAGAATGTTACTGGCCGTATCAGATTATCACTGGCCGTGTCAGAATGTCACTGGCCGTGTCAGAATTTCACATATTAATAAATATCTAGAAAATTATATACCTCTATTAGTGGTTTGCAAAGGCATCGGTATTGACGGGTACTGGTTCATTTTGTTAGTATCGGTATCGGCCTAAAACTGAATATCGGTATCGTAATTTTCTGTTAATTGTGATGATCTTGGTATCGGCCTAAAAGTGGTTATCAGTATTGGCCTAAAACTTGTCATCGATATCAGCTTAGAAGTCGGTATCAGCAAAACATTTGGTACCATTCCATCCCTAATCCCAACATACATACAGATGTGTATATCTCTCAAGGGTATATACACAAAGTATACTTTAATCCCTATTTTAAGTACTATAAAAGTCTTCTTGATGCTAGTGTTGAGGTGAAGGTACACCCAGTACACTGTAAACCAACAACCATGTGTATTTTAAAGAGATACTTGGTAAATAAACCACACAATTGGGAGGGAAAGTTTACAACACGTTTCGCCCTCTTCTGGATCATTAATAACTTGATAGTGAACTTGAAGGGGTGTGTGAGTGGATAGGTGTGGGTGTGGATGTGTGGAGAAGTGTGGGTGTAGGTCTGTATAAGTGTGGGCAGAGGTGTAGGTGTGTATAAGTAGGTGTGGGCGGAGGTGTGGGTGGGTGTGGAGGTGTGTCGTTACAGGACAACGCAAGAAGCGACCTTGTGGGGTGACCTCGTGTATTTGGTGATCATGTTTGTTGAGGATGTTTGTGTCTGCACCAGCTGCTTCATCACCCAGGCAGCCACAGCTGGCTGCCTAGTTCTTCTCTCTCTCTCTCTCTCTACTCACCTCAGGGTAGAGTCTCAGCTCATGGTCCCGCTCTCAGCTGGACTCTACTAGGTTCATTCAGGGCTGCCAGAGTTCTATCACATCTGTTCCTAAAACTATGTATGGATCCTGCCTCTAGCACCTCGCTGTCTAGGTCATTCTACTTCTTGACCCCTGTTACGCTTTTGACTGCGTAACGTAAATAAAAATCCTGACTCCTAGGGGGTAAACAACTTGCCTAGCCTAAGGCCATTTAAATTACTACACTGCGTAATAATCCCTTTAAGATTAAAAGAAATATTTCCTAACATCCCTGTAATTCTGTGCTTTAAGCTCCGGATTCACCCTGTCTATTCCTCTCAGTATGTTGTACGTTGTGATCATGTCACCTCTGGTCCTTCTGTCCTTCTCTAGCCTCTCTATATAGCTCAAACCTCTCAGCTCAGGGACTAGTCTCAATGATGCAAACCATTGCACTTTTTACCAGCTTCAGTACATGCTTAATCAGATGCAGGTTACCTACTGGTGTGTGTATGTATGTGTGTGTGTGTGTGTGTGTGTGTGTGTGTGTGTGTATGTGTGTGTGTGTTTATGTGTGTGTGTGTGTGTGTATGTGTGTGTGTGTGTGTGTGTGTATGTGTGTGTGTGTGTATGTGTGTGTGTGTGTATTTGTGTGTATATGTGGGTAGGTGGGTGTATAATTAATCATACTACAATTACATAACTAATCTAGTCGTTCGTGGCCAGTCCCTAAACTCTTTTTAAATCTTCGTCTACACTCCAATAAACCCCCCTCCTCATCCTCTCCAGTCATACCACTCCCACCCGAAATTTCCCTCTTACCAGCCTCACGTTGCATGATCTCCCTGCTGCAGTCTCCCACCTCAGGCTGGCAGCTGAGGTGGGAGACTGCTTACTTTAAGCATACAATACCTCCTGTGTGATGGAATATGGCAGGGAAATATAGCTAGCTTTTGTTTCCACTTTGTAATTAATATCCTACAAAATAACGTAGCCGCACTCTGTGGGTGTTTCCACAATGTAACTATCATATAGACGAGTGTACAATGTAACTATCATATAGACGAGTGTACAATGTAACTATCATATAGACGAGTGTACAATGTAACTATCATATAGACGAGTGTACAATGTAACTATCATATAGACGAGTGTACAATGTAACTATCATATAGACGTGTGTAGCCGCACACTGCGGGTGCTCCACTATACCTTGATAGCAAAGGTAAGAAAATAAACAAGACCTCTGTGTTAAGAGGTCGTATGATGAGGTAAAGACCTTTGTGTCAAAAGGTCGTATGATGAGGTAAAGACCTCTGTGTCAAAAGGTCGTATGATGAGGTAAAGACCTCTGTGTCAAAAGGTCGTATGATGAGGTAAAGACCTCTGTGTTAAGAGGTCGTATGATGAGGTAAAGACCTCTGTGTCAAGAGGTCGTATGATGAGGTAAAGACCTCTGTGTCAAGACGTCGTGCGAAGAATTTCTCAGCCCTCAATCATATAAGAAAATGAGGTAAATCTATACAAGCTTTCACCATCACTTGCTTGTAAAAGAAGAAAAATAAATAGAAGGACGAGGAGGAGGAGGAGGAGGTTTAAATCAGTCATTATCATCATCATCGCCACCATCATCATTATCTCATCATCATTACTATCACCATCATCATCAGCAGGAGCAGCAGGTGACATTTGACCTTGTGGTAGGCTGGGTTCAGACGAGGGCTGCCCAGGTCAGCAAGCCTTGACAAAAACTTCATAGAGGTGGGTGCTTGTGGCTCGGGTTAGGGGTAAGGTGTTAGTGGCGTTAATGGCGCGAGAAGGTACAAAATGGCGCAGCGTCTCCTAGATGACCATCTAGCAACTAAGACCAGGCAACGTACCAGAACATAGTTATAATTAAAAGTGTTTTTGTCGACAACTGGAACACTGTTATTCCAGGTGAGTCTCCCAAAAAATGTCACAAGCGTTCATTACGCTTATTAGCTCACAAGGCCACAAGATAAAAGAAGGCAGTGTAGTAGGCCTACTGGCCCATGTTAACACAGTAGTAGAGTATACACACAGTATGTAAATAAGACACAATGTAAGTTATGACATTTTATTGTGAAGATTTTTCATCCACCAGGGACTTTCTTAATTAGTTAAGTGCATGGTGGGCGAAACGTCTTCATAGTAACATTATTGTGCATCTTACCTACCTACTGGTCCAAGGTAGGTAGGTCCAACTCACATTTTTAAGCTCAACATTTTCTTAAAGCTACACAGAATTTGCTTGGATGATCCTATCTGATAGTTCGCCCCAGTCATACACAACTCTACTCAGAAATCAGTGTTCTATGTATTTTCTAAATAGAGTATCTGACTATACCACGGGTGGGAATAGAACCCGCGGTCAGTCATAAAACTCCAGACCGACGCTCTAGCCACTGGGCCAGCTGGCTACAACAAGATTCATCCAACTAGGTATATTTATACACACTAGGAAGGTTAGCATAGGCACCACTGTGACCACAAATGTAAGTTTTTACAGACGAATCTCCCGCCAGCGTGGCCGTGGCGAACTCTAGCTCAAGTCCCCTCAAGAAGTCCCCACGTCATCATGACATGATGACGTGGGGACTTCTTGCTAGAAACTTTGTAATTTCTTCAAGTGGAACTTTTGCAAAATTTATGCACATTGAAAGTAATAAATTTAACTACTGGCAAATTTAAACTATTGAAATCATTCAGTAAATGTCTGAATATTTATGAAATTTGATTCACAAATTGCAGTTCATCGCATTTCCAATTCAGTTAATTCTCTATCTGTCTGTCTGTCTGTCTCTCTCTCACACACACACACACACACACACACACACACACACAAAACAGGCCAGTGTCTATCGACAAGTTCCTTTGACAAGTAGTAACACCACCAAACACGTGACTGTGTGTGTGTCCCCCCGACACCCTCACTCACCACTGTGTGTGTCCCCCCGACACCCTCACTCACCACTGTGTGTGTGTCCCCCCGACACCCTCACTCACCACTGTGTGTGTGTCCCCCCGACACCCTCACTCACCAGGTGCTTGCCTAGGACGGGTGAATCAGAGTGACCAGCCACAGCGCATTACAGTGTCAAGCATCGCGTCCATGAACCCTGAGATCTCAACCTTACCAGCGCTCACACAGCCAAATATTTACCACCTGACTTCTGAAACAACTTCATCTGCTCTTTTACTCGCCTTCTATTTGACTTCTTTTTGTGCTACGTTATTCTGTGGCGATTCTGTCTATTATACGCGTGGCATTTTATAATTCTGAGAACATTCTAAAATAGCTCTGAGAACATTATAACATATTTTTGAAAATATTCTAACGTTCCGAGAATATTCTAACAATTCTGAAAATATTTTAATATAATTCTGAGATCATTTTAATATGACTACGAAAACATAATAAGTTAAATATCACGAAAAAGTTAATTTACTGACAAAACACCAAGATACGTTTAGAAATAGATAATTGTGCCTTATAAACCTTTTACAGATATATGAAAACTTCACCGAGGTCAACCAGGATGGGTGGAATGCACATTTCTAGACTGTAAGAAGGCATTTTATTCGGTACTATATAGGTCACTTGGTCAATTAGAAAATTAAGGCTGGGTAAAAGGTAAAGTATTAGTATGGATAAAGGAACACATGAATAATAGAACATATAAAAAGTCAATGTAATGGATGAATAAGGATGGGAGAATGTACTGTAACTGGTGGAGTTCCACAGGGATCAGTGCTGGGACCTAGGTTATTCCTGGTGTGTATTAATGACCTTACTGCAGAAATTAGCTCCTTTACATCCTTATTTGCGATGATGCAAGGGTAATGAGAAAGCACAAACTGAAGGAAATTGGAAAAGGCTGCTGGATAGGCTTTAGGAATGTTCGGATAAGCGGTTAGTATAATTTAACTGTAACAAAAGAAAGGTATGATGTCAGATAAAGAAAGGAGGCAGAAAAAAGAGTATCATCTGGAGAACAAAAAATGGTAACATACAAGATAAAAGACTTGCACATAACTGTTATCTCAAGCCTGTCTCTTGAGGACTTATAAACAGAATAACATTAGGAGTACAGGAGAAGCTTGTAAACACAAGAATGGCTTTTAGGAACTTTGACAAAGACTTTCAAAACACTATACCTCATCCGTGCAACCAATTTCGAGTATGCTGCGCCATTGTGGAACCAACACTTAGTAAAAAAAAATAAAGCTTGAGAAAGTACGAAAGAGTACATGCTAGACTGGCCCTGAATTGAGGCAAATGAACTCTGTAGAAAGAATGTTACTAGAGGAACGGTGAACACGGGGAAGGGGGAAGAGGAGATATAATCACAAATGTACAAAATACTCAGGGATATAGACAGGGAAGATATGGATAGGTTATTCACCAAGAATGTAACTAAAAGAAGAGAGTATGGATGGAAACTGCATACCAGTATAAGCGTGAGAGATGTTAGGAAATTTTTTTAGCTTAAGAGTGGGTAATAATAGTGGTTAGAAAATAGATATTATAAGGCTATTTCACGTCAGTTGGTTCTGAATTAAGAGGCAGGGGCAAGAGCTGGAGTTCATTCCCCTCAAATGAATTGCTAATCTCACACACACACACACACACACACACACACACACACACACACACACACACACACACACACACACACACACACACACACACACACACACACACACACACACACACACACACACACACACACAGTTTGTATTAAACACACTAAACTCCCCATTACAAATATAGAGCTTTCAAGGCTGGTTGCGCGGTACTTCACATTACTCCAGGGACTTCCTCAGCCCTATTTCAGTAAATAGCTGCTGTGGTTAGATCAGATTTCTCTGCCCAAGTGACTACTTTTTGCTGAGTGAGAGTCAGAGTGAAAGTGAGCGAGAGTTTACATGTCCAAACAACACGAAATAGTTTGATACATAACGAGTATTCTTAAGTTATGAAAATGTACATTCCACATGGACTTATCTCGATTTAGTGGGCTAAGTAGCGACCCTCCAGCATTACCTGCACTCACAAACACACTCGCACACACTCCTCTATATGGTTTGAAGTTAAGTGGGAGTTGAGAGTAGGAGAGGGAAAAGCACTAAACCTGTACCTCGGTTTTTATCATTATAACCACTGTTTAAGATGCCCAGGAAGAGAAATGTTATTAGTGTATTTCCCTTTTTTTGTCTTCGTGATGCTGATCATGTTACCATGATGGTGGCCGTGTTCTCGTGATGCTGATCATGTTACCATGATGGTGGCCGTGTTCTCGTGATGGTATTGTTGTTACCATGATGGTGGTCTTGTTCTCGTGATGGTGTTGTTGTTACCATGATGGTGTTCTTGTTCTCGCGATGGTGTTGTTGTTACCATGATGGTGGTCTTGTTCTCGTGATGGTGTTGTTGTTACCATGATGGTGTTCTTGTTCTCGCGATGGTGTTGTTGTTACCATGATGGTGGTCTTGTTCTCGTGATGGTATTGTTGTTACCATGATGGTGGTCTTGTTCTCGTGATGGTGTTGTTGTTACCATGATGGTGTTCTTGTTCTCGCGATGGTGTTGTTGTTACCATGATGGTGGTCTTGTTCTCGTGATGGTGTTGTTGTTACCATGATGGTGGTCTTGTTCTCGTGATGGTATTGTTGTTACCATGATGATGGTCTTGTTCTCGTGATGGTGTTGTTGTTACCATGATGGTGGTCTTGTTCTCGTGATGGTGTTGTTGTTACCATGATGGTGGTCTTGTTCTCGTGATGGTGTTGTTGTTACCATGATGGTGGCCGTGTTCTCGTGATGGTATTGTTGTTACCATGATGGTGGTCTTGTTCTCGCGATGGTGTTGTTGTTACCATGATGGTGGTCTTGTTCTCGTGATGGTGTTGTTGTTACCATGATGGTGGTCTTGTTCTCGTGATGGTGTTGTTGTTACCATGATGGTGGTCTTGTTCTCGTGATGATGTTGTTGTTACCATGATGGTGGTCTTGTTCTCGTGATGATGTTGTTGTTACCATGATGGTGGTCTTGTTCTCGTGATGATGTTGTTGTTACCATGATGGTGGTCTTGTTCTCGTGATGGTGTTGTTGTTACCATGATGGTGGTCTTGTTCTCGTGATGATGTTGTTGTTACCATGATGGTGGTCTTGTTCTCGTGATGGTGTTGTTGTTACCATGATGGTGGTCTTGTTCTCGTGATGGTGTTGTTGTTACCATGATGGTGGTCTTGTTCTCGTGATGATGTTGTTGTTACCATGATGGTGGTCTTGTTCTCGTGATGGTGTTGTTGTTACCATGATGGTGGTCTTGTTCTCGTGATGATGTTGTTGTTACCATGATGGTGGTCTTGTTCTCGTGATGATGTTGTTGTTACCATGATGGTGGTCTTGTTCTCGTGATGGTGTTGTTACCGTGATGGTGTTGTTACCGTGATGGTGTTGTTACCGTGATGGTGTTGTTACCGTGATGGTGTTGTTACCGTGATGGTGTTGTTACCGTGATGGTGTTGTTACCGTGATGGTGTTGTTACCGTGATGGTGTTGTTACCGTGATGGTGTTGTTACCGTGATGGTGTTGTTACCGTGATGGTGTTGTTACCGTGATGGTGTTGTTACCGTGATGGTGTTGTTACCGTGATGGTGTTGTTACCGTGATGGTGTTGTTACCGTGATGGTGTTGTTACCGTGATGGTGTTGTTACCGTGATGGTGTTGTTACCATGATGGTGTTGTTACCGTGATGGTGTTGTTACCATGATGGTGTTGTTACCGTGATGGTGTTGTTACCGTGATGGTGTTGTTACCGTGATGGTGTTGTTACCGTGATGGTGTTGTTACCGTGATGGTGTTGTTACCGTGATGGTGTTGTTACCGTGATGGTGTTGTTACCGTGATGGTGTTGTTACCGTGATGGTGTTGTTACCGTGATGGTGTTGTTGTTACCATGACGCTGGTCTTGTTTCTATGCATTTTTTTCCACAAACTCCATAGTTCTCCCTGGGACTGAAGTTCACTTTCCTCGACTCAACCAGTTTTATGCTCTTCTGCGCCGAGTTTCAAATACCCAACTCTGGAAACTTTGATAATAAAGCCAACATATAAAGCCAACATATAAAGCCAACATATTAAATCAATGAATGCAGGGCGAGGATCGGGCTTGCTGATGATTAAGTCTTCATTAAGAGATTCACTTTATATTGCAATCTTCCTTCTGTAGTCTAGTAAGGCGATGCAATACCATGCAACACACATCAACAGGGAAACTTTTTACTTCTTGTTGATTCTGGGGGTCATCGTTCCCCCGGCCTGGTCTCAGACCAGGACTCCAGGTTAAGGATGGTTGGTTCAACCATCAACTACACGGGGATCAGGAATACTTTAATCTCTAGACAAGGGATTAAAGTAAACTCTTAGCACATATAAGGTGAAAGTTATGCACCTCTTGTTCTATATATGTTGTCGTTCTTGAGCTGATTAGTCAGGATTTTGGGAGTATAACCATCATATGGGACAAGGTAATGGAGGTGCAACGTACAAGTAGAAGAAGCAGCAGCTTTTAAGACAAACAGCAAGAGGATCCCTTGAGCCTTCCCAGCGCTCGGGCTGCGTCCCAGCTGGGGTGTGGTTCCAAAATGAGCATACTGCTGATATATCCAATTTTCTTAAGTAAAAAGAAAAGTCAGATAACAGCAGGCAGTCTAGCGTGAGCACCATAAAGTTAGGCGGGGTCATACATACCTGTGGTATGCTTGTGACTTGTTTCGAGAGTTCCACAGTACATTCGCAACTGGAGGAAAAAAGAGGAATGAACTGGCCTGAGGTCAGTTAATTCCTCTTTTCATGAGTCAAGAAAAATTTAGCTTAATGCTTATTGAGTTATTTCTTAGTATACTTACGGTACTCTATAGCTTTTCAGTGGAGCTTCAACGACCATCTTCTTTGTTACCCTCTCGCGTGAGGAGTAATTTCGTTGTGCAGTTGACAAAGCAGCTCCTTCCGTATTTTACAAATGTAAACTATGACGCATTTTTTTCGCCAGCGTTGTGGGAGTATAGTTGAGGGATTTTTAGTTGTTTCCGGTGGTTTAGTTATGTATTTATGCTATATTATAGACCACCGGGAATACCATTGAACATTAAAAATAATAATAATTTTTATTTCTGCAGGTACATGATACAAGTTATACAAACCATAGCTGACATCAGTGACATACTATATAGAAAGCCCCTGGTTATGCACAGCATTTCTGGCCACTTAGGTTTTGTCCCCAGGATGCGACCCACACCTGTCGGCTAACACCCAGGTACCTATTTACTGCTAGGTGAATAGGGACATAAGGTGTCTTAAGGAAACACATCCTAATGTTTCCACCCGTACCGGGGATCGAACCACGGACCTGAGTGTGTGAGTTGAGTGCGCTACCAACCAAGCTACGGGACACATTATTGAACGACAGGTGTTGCCCAGAATATGACTGCTAAAATTTCGCCTATACAACGGATTGGAATTCACTGGCAAAGCAGGTGTTAATTCCGACTAGTTACACTCAGTGTGAGTGAGTACTGAGTGTCTACCATACTGGTGAGTACCACTTGACACTCAAACCATGAGTACGACTCTGCTTTCTTAGAGTCTGCTCTTCCTCAGTCTTTTCCCTCGATTAATTTTCGCTCCTTTTTCGAAGTTTTTTTTTTTTAATTTGCACATATTACTTTGTTACAGTGAACCGGATGTTACATTGGTTGCTCCCATACACTGGATGTTACAGTGGTTGCTCCCATACACTGGATGTTACAGTGGTTGCTCCCATACACTGGATGTTACATTGGTTGCTCCCATACACTGGATGTTACATTGGTTGCTCCCATACACTGGATGTTACAGTGGTTGCTCCCATACACTGGTTGTCACATTGGTTGCTCCCATACACTGGATGTTACATTGGTTGCTCCCATACACTGGATGTTACATTGGTTGCTCCCATACACTGGATGTTACAGTGGTTGCTCCCATACACTGGATGTTACAGTGGTTGCTCCCATACACTGGATGTTACATTGGTTGCTCCCATACACTGGATGTTACAGTGGTTGCTCCCATACACTGGATGTTACAGTGGTTGCTCCCATACACTGGATGTTACATTGGTTGCTCCCATACACTGGATGTTACATTGGTTGCTCCCATACACTGGATGTTACAGTGGTTGCTCCCATACACTGGATGTTACAGTGGTTGCTCCCATACACTGGATGTTACATTGGTTGCTCCCATACACTGGATGTTACAGTGGTTGCTCCCATACACTGGATGTTACATTGGTTGCTCCCATACACTGGATGTTACATTGGTTGCTCCCATACACTGGATGTTACAGTGGTTGCTCCCATACACTGGATGTTACAGTGGTTGCTCCCATACACTGGTTGTCACATTGGTTGCTCCCATACACTGGATGTTACATTGGTTGCTCCCATACACTGGATGTTACATTGGTTGCTCCCATACACTGGATGTTACATTGGTTGCTCCCATACACTGGATATTACAGTGGTTGCTCCCATACACTGGTTGTCACATTGGTTGCTCCCATACACTGGATGTTACATTGGTTGCTCCCATACACTGGATGTTACATTGGTTGCTCCCATACACTGGATGTTACAGTGGTTGCTCCCATACACTGGATGTTACAGTGGTTGCTCCCATACACTGGATGTTACATTGGTTGCTCCCATACACTGGATGTTACAGTGGTTGCTCCCATACACTGGATGTTACAGTGGTTGCTCCCATACACTGGATGTTACATTGGTTGCTCCCATACACTGGATGTTACATTGGTTGCTCCCATACACTGGATGTTACAGTGGTTGCTCCCATACACTGGATGTTACAGTGGTTGCTCCCATACACTGGATGTTACATTGGTTGCTCCCATACACTGGATGTTACAGTGGTTGCTCCCATACACTGGATGTTACATTGGTTGCTCCCATACACTGGATGTTACATTGGTTGCTCCCATACACTGGATGTTACAGTGGTTGCTCCCATACACTGGATGTTACAGTGGTTGCTCCCATACACTGGTTGTCACATTGGTTGCTCCCATACACTGGATGTTACATTGGTTGCTCCCATACACTGGATGTTACAGTGGTTGCTCCCATACACTGGATGTTACATTGGTTGCTCCCATACACTGGATGTTACAGTGGTTGCTCCCATACACTGGATGTTACAGTGGTTGCTCCCATACACTGGTTGTCACATTGGTTGCTCCCATACACTAGATGTTACATTGGTTGCTCCCATACACTGGATGTTACATTGGTTGCTCCCATACACTGGATGTTACAGTGGTTGCTCCCATACACTGGATGTTACAGTGGTTGCTCCCATACACTGGTTGTCACATTGGTTGCCCCCATACAGTGTATGCCCCCCCCCACTTATGAGAATTATGATTGGTAATGTAATCTGCTAAAAGCCCGGGTCACGTGACGAGGCAACTGTGACTAATCAATTAAGACCGGCCTTTCATTTATTATACAAAAATTTTGACATACCCCCGTTTTTTATAAAACATATTTACATAAGAGAGAGAGAGAGAGAGAGAGAGAGAGAGAGAGAGAGAGAGAGAGAGAGAGAGAGAGAGAGAGAGAGAGAGAGAGAGAGAGACATAGAGTGTATTGCAGAAGCACATTAGCTGGACGTAAAAAGCGACCCTTATGCATTTGGGCTGAAGGGCTCACACTATCGCATGTATAGGGCATTTGGTCTGTGTTGTCCCTTAAAAACGAGGCCGCACAATCCCCCCTCCCCTCCCAGTTCTTCCTTTTCTACCATTTTGGTTATTGTTATTGTGATGGTGATGATGATGGTGTGTGTGTGTGTGTGTGTGTGTGTTTGTGTGTGTGTGTGTGTGTTTGTGTGTGTGTGTGTGTGTGTGTGTTTGTGTGTGTGTGTGTGTGTGTGTTTGTGTGTGTGTGTGTGTTTGTGTGTGTGTGTGTGTGTGTGTGTGTGTTTGTTGTGTGTGTGTGTGTGTGTGCGTTTTGTGTGTGTGTGTGTGTGTTTGTGTGTGTGTGTGTGTGTGTGTGTGTGTGTGTTGGGGTGGTGAGGGAGACGGTCAGTGACACCAGCTGATCTACACACCAGATAGTAGCCCTGAAAAGAATATTATCTAAACGGAGAAGAGACTGAGAATGTTGAAGCACCTAGCAACCTGGTGTGTACCTTCCTGCCAGAGTTCCAGGACGCAGTAACAGATGACTGCGACGGCTGCATGGACTGCATATTCCTGGATTGTAAGAAAGCATTCACTCATGTACCACACTAAGAGCCTGATCCACAAATTAGAAGAACACATCTCTGATAGACCACAGATTCTCTCTCTCTCTCTCTCTCTCTCTCTCTCTCTCTCTCTCTCTTCCATCACACTGCTGATATACACAATCTGGTCTCATAAAAATATTCTCTCCATCTCTCCCCTTGCGCCACTATGTGCGTATACAACGCATACATTTCGGCTTCATAGACGGCCGCCAAATGCGTATATGGACGGATCTTATTATGAATGAGGGGTTTCCATTCCAGAGTGGCCTCCCCTTCCGTCACCCCACCTCCTCTCTCCCCTCCCCTTTTTTTCCCCTTCGCCCTAACCCTAAAAAATAATGTGAGGAGTCAGCTTGGCATGACTTGACGCCTCATTGACAGCAGCAGTCATAGCAGTCAACGACCAGTAGTGTCTGAGGTCGTCAGTCCCACCAGCACAATGGTGGTGTTCCCTCTCTCTCCCCACCTCCCTCTTAACCTCCCTCCTTCTTTCCTTCCTCCTATCTTTCTTCCCTTATGCTTTCACTCCCTCCTCCCCACCCTGCATGCTCTTTTCCCTTCATTTCCTCATTTCCCCCCTCTTTCTTTATCTCTCCTTCCCTCCCTCACCTATTCCCCTCCCATATCTTTCCTCCCTCAATCCCTCTTCCCCTCCAATGCCATTCTCTCTCTCCCTCCCCTATCTTCCCTCCCTCCCTCTTCCCCTCCCCTACTTTCCCTCTCATCGTCTTCCCCTCTCCTACATTCCCTTCCCCTCCTCTTCGGTAACTAAGAAAAGAGGGTAATTAAGTAAATAAGAACAGTGGCTAATTAAGAACATAGATTAATTAGGTGACTATTAGCACAAGGTAATTAGGTAACTAAGAACAGAGGGTAACTAAGAGCGTAACTAGGTGACTAAGAACAGAGAGTAATTAATTAAGTACAGAGGGTAACTAGGTGACTAAGAACAGAGGGTAACTAGATGACTAAGAACAAAGTAACTAGGTGACTGAGAACAGAGTAACTAGGTAACTAAGAACAGAGGGTAACTACTAGGTAACTAAGAACAGAGTAACTAGGTGACTAAGAACAAAGTAACTAAGTGACTAAGAACAAAGAGTAACTAAGCGACTAAGAACAAAGTACCTAGGTGACCAAGAACAAAGTAACTAGGTGACCAAGAACAGAGTAACTAGGTGACTAAGAACAGAGAGTAACTAGGTGACTAAGAACATTTTAACATAATTTTATATATATTTCAGTGGAGCAGAAGAATATTGTTAATTAATTAGTGTTTACGGGGGTAAATGTCAACTCAGTGTTGCCATGTAAACATTATCAATGTTTAATTTGATGTTTGGTGATGAACGAAACAGATATTTAGCTTTTATGACGAAAATATTGGAATATTGTGCAAGTTGGGTGCAATTTTGTTATTTAAAATTAATTTCCTCATGGAGAATTTGTTGGTTTGATTCCAGTGTAAATAAGAGTGTGTATGTGTGTGTGTGTGTGTGTATGTGTGTACTCACCTATTTGTGGTTGCAGGGGTCGAGACTCAGCTCCTGGCCCCGCCTCTTCTCTGATCGCTACTAGGTGTGTGTGTGTGTGTGTGAGTAGTTAGTTACTAGTTGTCAAAGGCAATTGTCGATGGACACCTGACACTTGACGCTTGACACTTGACACTTGACACCTGCCGGCAGAGACGCCGGCAGGTAAACAAGCGAGGTGATAGTCACCTAAGCAGTGAAGTGTAAATGTTACATCCTACCTACTGATATAGCTAAGTCAAATAATAGTATAAAGCAAGATATTTTAATTTTAGCTATTAATGACAATATCAGCAATATAAAATTAAATTATATGAAAGATAATATACATCAAATATACATTATATATATTGTCTCTTTCAGGGGTGCAACACCCTGTCATAGAACTCCAGAAAGTTTGTGACACAGGATTTCCCGTCACTGCAACCGTGCTGGTTGTCGTTGATAAGCTCATTCCTTTCAAGGTGATCCACCACTCTTCTGATAATCTTCTCCATGACCTTGCATACTTTACATGTCAGTGACACTGGTCCGTAGTTTAGTGCTTCGTGTCTGTCTCCTTTTTTAAAAATTGGGACTACATTTGCTGTCTTTCATACCTCAGGTAGTCGCCCTGTTTCGATAGATGTGTTGAATATTGTTGTTAGTGGCACACATAGCGCCTCTGCTTCCTCTCTCAGGACCCATGGAGAGATGTTATCCGGCCGCATCGCCTTTGAGGTATCGAGCTCACTTAGAAGCCTCTTCACTTCCTCCTTGGTTGTATGTATAGTGTCCAACACTTGATGGTGTACCCCACCTCTCCGTCTTTCTGGAGTCCCTTCTGTCTCCTCTGTGAACACTTCTTTGAATCTCATGTTGAGCTCCTCACATACTTCTCAGTCGTTTCTTGTAATCTTCCCTTCTTCCTTCTCAGCCTGATTACCTGGTCCTTGACTGTTGTTTTCCTCCTGATGTGGCTGTACAACAGCTTCAGGTCAGATCTGGCTTTCGCTGCTATGTCATATTTTTATTGTCGTTGGGCCTTCCTTCTTACCTGTGCATATTCATTTCTGGTTCAACAACTGCTCTCCTTATTCTTCTGGGTCCTTTGCCTTCTATATTTCTTCCATTCTCTAACACACTTGGTTTTGCCCTCTCTACACCTTTGAGTGAACCAAGGGCTCATCCTGGCCTTCTCGTTATTTCTGTTACCCTTGGGTACAAACCTCTTCTCAGCTTCCTTGCATATTGTTGTCACATATTCCATCATCTCATTTACCGACTTCCCTGTCAGTGCTCTGTCCCAATAAACCTCGTGCAGGAAATTCTTCATGCCTCTGTAGTCCCCTCTCTTGTAGTTTGGGTTCGTTCGTCCTGCCCTTCCTGCTTCCCTCTCCACTTGTAACTCTACTGTGTATTTGAAGCTCAGAACCATGTGGTCACTGGCCCCGAGGGGTCTTTCATATGTGATGTCCTCAATATCTGCACTACTCAAGGTGAATACTAGGTCCAGTCTTGCTGGTTCATCTCCTCCTCTCTCTTTGGTAGTGTCCCTTACGTGTTGGTGCATGAGGTTTTTCAGTACCACCTTCATCATCTAGCCCTTCACGTTTCTGGGCCCTAATGTGGCTCCATGTTCTCCCAGTCAATTTCTTTATGATTGAAGTCACCCACAATCAGTAGCTTTGCCGTGCTCACATGAGCCCTTCTGGCCACTTCAGCCAGTGTGTCAACCATCGCTCTGTTACTCTCATCATACTCTTTCCTTGGCCTCCTGCTGTTCTGTGGTGGGTTATACATCACTGCCTCCTCTCTCCAGCTCATCAATATCCCATTGGTTTTTGATGAGCAGTGCCAATCCCCCACCCCCCTTTGTTCCCTCTGTCTTTCCTCAGGATATGATATTCCGTTATAAAGATGGCATCTTTTATCATTCCTGTGAGCTTAGTTTCGGTGAGAGCTATGATATCTGGTGATGCCTCTTTGATTCTTTCATTGCCACTCCTTCCACTTATTCGTTATTCCATCAGCGTTGGTGTACCATACCTTCAGTTTCCTCTCCAACACTGTGTTCTTGGAGGTCTGTGGGGGTGGGGGGCCTGGTAGTGTGCTGTGGGATTCTACAGTATGTTGTGGGGTGGGGGCTGTAAGTGTGGATTGTGGTTTGTGTTGGGATAGTGTGTTTGGCTCTGGGATTTTGATGGTGATTGTGTGTGTGTTTGCACTTGTTGCTCTGCCCAGCTCTGGTTGTCCTCTGCTGCCTCTGTTCTTGTCTCTCATTCTAGCCCCTTTTATTTCTGTGTCTTCTCCCTCAGCTGCTGTCGTTCTGTTCTTGTTGTGTCACGGTCTAGGAACACCCTCTTGTATGTTGATGATTCCTTCAGTTGTGGTTTCTCTTTCAGGATCCTGTTCTCAACATTTCTGTCTTGAAAATCAGTTTGACTGGCCGATTTCTCCCCTTCAAGTACCTTCTTATTCTCTGAAAATTTACTGTCTTAGTCATATTCTCCTCGCCTCTTTCTTTGATGTTTTCAATCTGCTGCCTTTCATTATGTGTCCTCCCTTCACTCTCCTGAAGCCCATGTGTGACTGTATGTGTGTGTGTGTGTGTGTGTGTAGTAGTAGTAGTAGTAGTAGTAGTAGTTGTTGTTGTTGTTGTTGTTGTTGTTGTTACTAGTTGTCAAAGGCACTTATCGATAGACACTTGGCCTGATATATATTTTTTTGTGTGGTGTGGTTGTTGGTGCTGGGTGTTCAACTCAGCCAGGTGGTCGCAGTAACGAGGTGATGTGTGTTCAACTCAGCCAGATGGTCGCAATAACGAGGTACTGGGTGTTCAACTCGGCCAGCTGGTCGCAGTAACGAGGTACTGGGTATTCAACTCAGCCAGGTGGTCGCAGTAACGAGGTGCTGGAAGCTCTGCTAATTAGGGTTCTGCCGCTACAAAGTTGATGTGTAAATACCAATTCAGCATTTTGTAAAAAGTATAATATGGGTGTGTGTGTGGAGAAGGGGAGGTTAATGGTGGTGGTGCTGACAGTGGTGGTGGTGACAGTGGTGGTGGTGGTAACAGTGGTGGTTGTGGTGGTGGTGGTGACAGTAGTGGTGGTGGTGGTGACAGTGGTGGTGGCGGTGATGACAGGTGTGGTGGTGGTAATGATGAAAATGTTGGTTGTGGTGGTGTTAGTAACGGTGCTATAGATGGTGTTGATTGTGTTGGTGGTGGTGGTAGCGGTAGTATTGGTGGTGGTGGTAGTGGTGGTGGTGGTGGTGTGTGTGTGTTTTGCGTTTGTGATATTGGAAGATACTGTGATAATAGTGGCTATATTAGTGGTGGTAGTAGTGATGGTGATTGCATTGGTGGCAGTGTTCACTCACAGGATGGAATGGTACTGCGCAGTTAACTATCACCTCAGGTGAAAATCGAAAAAAAAAAACTTGTTCCTCATTACTTAATACCATACTGGGAGTACTGCATCTGTTATTGTTCCTGTTATATTTTTATTCCTATGATCGTTATTATATCCAGTAATACTTTTTCTGTTATTTGTTGTTTCTCTGTATCATTTTTTAATATATTATGTGGCATTAGTGTAATATACATTGATCTCTGTTGCATACTATGTGATGTTATGTTGCTACTGTATTTTACGTCTTAGCATGGCGTGGGGGATATATGAGATTGGAGTTGTGTGCTAGTTCCGTATGCTAGGGAGACTGTGTGTGTAATTTTGGTTGTGGTGGGAGTGACTATGATTATTCTGACAGTGATTAGGGAAGAATTTTGAGGGGAAAATCTTCTGGGAAGATGAGGAGTGGGACTTCAGAGAATATGTCAGCTCTGTATTGGTGCTGAAGTGAGTGGTATGTCTGGTGAAGAGATGTATTAGGAGTGAATTGACTTGGTTGATTAGGGTGTTTGGGCAAAAGTTGAGATTGGAGTGTAGGTTAGATATTGTCAGTTAAGAGGGTGGGTATGGGAGAGGGTGGGTATGGGAGAGGGTGGGTATGGGCGAGAGGCTTTGAGGGAAAGGATTTCTTTGATCTTGTCAGGGTGGAAGTGGTTAACGAGGGAGTGTTGAGTGTGATTCCATTTAATTTTTTACCTTCATATTTGAGGGGGATAACAGTTGGAGAGATTCCTCTCGTCTATAACTTATTAACAAATTAGTACATTACTATATTCTTTCCAAATTTAAATTTGCCAAATTTAAATCCACTATTGTGAGATTTCCAAGCAAAAAGCTTTATTTTCTTTTTTCCCATCTTCTATGTCTTAGTTACTCGTTCCATAACTTTCTCTCCATATGTTCCCCTTCTCACACCAGCATCATACTTTCTCTGTTTAGGTAAACACTGCAGAAGTTCCGGATCTTCTCCAGATCCTTCATTAAGATTTTGTTTTGTGCAAGAAAAAGCTTGATCAGGTAGCTTTTGTTCCCATAATATTTGTCTTGTTTCCTCTTGATGTGCTTTCTAAAATTCCCCTAATTTTCTTGAGCTCATTTTCCATCGCTTCCATTTGTATTCTTCATCACCCTCTATTAGTCGTGTAAAGAGAGCAGTGATTGGTTGAACCAGGTCGTGTAAAGAGAGCAGTGATTGGTTCAACCAGGTCATGTAAAGAGAACAGTGATTGATTCAACCAGGTTATAGAAACAGGGCTGTGATTGGTTCAAAAAGGTCATATAAAGAGAGCAGTGATTGGTTCAACCAGGTCGTGTAAAGAGAGCAGTGATTGGTTCAACCAGGTCATGTAAAGAGAGCAGTGATTGGTTCACTCAGGTCACTCAAGATGTCTAGTCATAAAATGTTATCCACAGTTAAATGAGAAATCAGCCTTTATCAGTTCTTTATTTCCCTCCTCCCCATTATTTCCCTTGCTCCTTTCGCCCCTCTCTTTTCTTTTTCCTGCCTTCCTCTTCACCTTTTTCTTCCTCTCCCCTTCTTCCTATTATTTTTTCCTCTTCTCCTACCCTTTATCCTGACCCTTCCTTTTGTCCTCCGACTTCTTTCTGTCATCGCTCATCCCATTTTCTAATTTTTCCTCTTATTTCCAGCTCTTTTCTTCTTTTCCCCTTCCCTTGCTCATCTCCGTCTATTATTCCCCCCCTTTTTTTTAAGTTCCTTCCCTTTCCTACTCTTCCACATCTCCCACTAACCCCTTACCTCCCTTTCCTTACCTCTCCATTTCCCTTTCTCCCTTTTCCCTTCCTCGTGAATGCCCCATACGACTCACTTCTCAGCCAGGCCAGGGAAAAGTGATCCCTCTACACCTAGCGGATAAGGCTGAGAATTGCGTGCTTGGGAGGGAGGGGAATAAAACTCCAGTGGGATCATCTGTGTCGCCCAGTTTGCCAGGTAAATATTTGTTTTGTTCATTTTCAACCCGACCTTTACTGACGGGAGGAGGGGGGGGGACGTGACCCCCCTCCCCCTCTCCCCCTCCCTTGTGGGACCGATCATCAGCTGATCAGTTTCTTCATTTTAAGCTCCTTAGTTTCCTCTGGTGAGGCTGCTGGGGAGAGGAGGGGGGGGCGGTGAGGGATGCTGGAGGCAGTGATGGAGAAATGGATGAGCTGGAGAGAAAGGGGGGAATTGTTGGTACAGGAAAGGGGAGAGGACGGGGGAAGGAGGGGATGAGAGAAGGGTGGACAGGAAAGAGGAAGGGATTGGTAGGCTGGGATATGAGGGTCTGCATTGACTTTATTCTTCCAAATTTGATCTCTGTCTGTCTCTCTCTCTCTCTCTCTCTCTCTCTCTCTCTCTCTCTCTCTCTCTCTCTCTCTCTCTCTCTTATCTCTCCTTCGTCCATAACGAATACTCTTTAACAGGAGGATCTTAATTACATGTCAGAGTTGGTAAGTATAGGAACATTAAGAGGAATTGTGTGTAATGAGGCGTTAGGGGGGGGGGATGATGCAAGAGTGAGAGTGCCAGGATGACACCCTCCCTACCTCACCCTGTTATCAGTGATGAATGGCAACCCCCAACCCACCCTTTTTATCCGACCTGGCACTTGTGATAACTTCTATCCTCTTTTCCCTTATAACCCCCACCACAGTGTTGTTCCCCCCCCATTCTATATGACAGTCATATTCCATCACACAGGGGGGGGGGGTTACCTACACCAGGTTATATTGTGTCAGCCTGAGCTGGAATACTTCAGTAAGGTGATGAGCATGTCGCTGTGGTCCAGTAGTGATGTCAGACGTTCCATTATGGTCCAGTAGTGATGTCAGA
Source organism: Cherax destructor (assembly GCA_009830355.1). NCBI lineage: Eukaryota > Metazoa > Arthropoda > Malacostraca > Decapoda > Parastacidae > Cherax > Cherax destructor. Next base: position 78,847 of record WNWK01003432.1, on the reverse strand, counting down.
CGTTCCATTATGGTCCAGTAGTGATGTCAGACGTTCCACTATGGTCCAGTAGTGATGTCAAACAGTCCACTATGGTCCAGTAGTTATGTCAAACAGTCCACTATGGTCCAGTAGTGATGTCAAACAGTCCACTATGGTCCAGTAGTGATGTCAAACAGTCCACTATGGTCCAGTAGTTATGTCAAACAGTCCACTATGGTCCAGTAGTTATGTCAAACAGTCCACTATGGTCCAGTAGTGATGTCAAACAGTCCACTATGGTCCAGTAGTGATGTCAAACAGTCCACTATGGTCCAGTAGTTATGTCAAACAGTCCACTATGGTCCAGTAGTTATGTCAAACAGTCCACTATGGTCCAGTAGTGATGTCAAACAGTCCACTATGGTCCAGTAGTTATGTCAAACAGTCCACTATGGTCCAGTAGTGATGTCAAACAGTCCACTATGGTCCAGTAGTGATGTCAAACATTCCACTATAGTCCAGTAGTTATGTCAAACAGTCCACTATGGTCCAGTAGTGATGTCAAACAGTCCACTATGGTCCAGTAGTGATGTCAAACAGTCCACTATGGTCCAGTAGTGATGTCAAACAGTCCACTATGGTCCAGTAGTGATGTCAGACAGTCCACTATGGTCCAGTAGTGATGTCAGACAGTCCACTATGGTCCAGTAATGATGTCAAACATTCCACTATAGTCCAGTAGTTATGTCAAACAGTCCACTATGGTCCAGTAGTGATGTCAAACAGTCCACTATGGTCCAGTAGTGATGTCAAACAGTCCACTATGGTCCAGTAGTGATGTCAAACATTCCACTATAGTCCAGTAGTTATGTCAAACAGTCCACTATGGTCCAGTAGTGATGTCAAACAGTCCACTATGGTCCAGTAGAGATGTCAAACAGTCCACTATGGTCCAGTAGTGATGTCAAACAGTCCACTATGGTCCAGTAGTGATGTCAGACAGTCCACTATGGTCCAGTAGTGATGTCAGACAGTCCACTATGGTCCAGTAGTGATGTCAAACAGTCCACTATGGTCCATCTACCTCTACTTTGCTGCTTTGGAAGAGTTTCTTGTGATGAACCTGGTTCAGGTAACGTAACACACGAGTGATGACGCCTTAGGTAACATGACTCTTCTTTTCGCCTCTATAACCATTATTTCCCTCATATTCTTGTACATACTGATGAGGACCTCAGTTGGAGGTCAAACCTTGCAACCACAAATAAGTGAGTACACACACACACACACACACACACACACACACACACACACACACACACACACACACACACACACACACAGACACACACACACACACGTACGTTAACCTTCTGAGAAGGATGTATTACCTAACCTCTATTGACCTGACAACGAATGGTCTAACACCTGACCTTGATTGATTTGACTTTGGACAGTTTGGGATCCATTGTTCTCAGCACTTACAACTCTATTGCGCAGCTTTTTGGCCAGATGATTATTGACTTGGTGTGAATTATACTATTATACTACTAAAATTAAAATATCCCTCATTTAATTTATAGTTTGGATCTGATACAATAAGTTTAGATTCAACTACATATCATTTTATATAATTAACAGAGTTGAGCACTTGTTTGCAGTGATGAATATATATATATATATATATATATATATATATATATATATATATATATATATATATATAAAATTTAGGTTAAGTTATTATTAAGAAAACCTTTGCTACGAGTTCAGTTGACCTCAGTGGACCTGTCCCTGTAAACAATGAATCATATACAGAGGTCATAACCCCTGGCGAATCAGAATCCTGGAAATGCGTCTGAGCCATTGGTCAGACTGATGAATGTGCACCAGATTGCAACTTTTTGTCAATAAGAAGATCGATAACAGTCAATTACTCTTAGCCAACTGGAATTTGGGAACAACGTCTGGGCAGGTTTTAATTAGTTGCTTCTTTCTCCATATATTTAAGATCAATGACAAGATATTCCTTTTTTTTTATTTCTTCAAATTACCTATAGACTAATCAGCAATGTGGAATTTATCTTATATATGATTTTATTGGACACAGCTGAAATTTTATACAACCTATGAATTGAATTTGATGTAGGCATGTACTCACCTATTTGTGGTTGCAGAAGTCGATCCGTAGCTCCTGGACGCGCCTCTTCGCTGGTCGTTACTGGGTCCACTCTCTCTCTGTTCCAAGAACTTTTATCGAACCTCTTCTTGAAGCTATGTATGGATCCTGCCTCCTCTACATCACTTTTCAGAGTGTTTCACTTCCTGACAACTGTATGACTGAAGAAATAATTTCTAACATCCCTGTGACTCATGTGTGTGTGTGTGTGTGTGTGTGTGTGAGGAGAGTGGAGGGGAGGAAAGGGGAGGGGAGGAAAGGGGAAGGGAGGAAAGGGGAGGGGAGGAAAGGGGAGGGGAGGGGCAGGTAAGGTTAGGTTTTGCCTTGCAACAGTGACCACCACATTCCCCTCCTTTTTACCTCCTGGCACCTGCTGACACCTGCTCTAGGAAATGACTCATCGATGACACATCAGGACTTGTGTATTAGAGTTCTCAACTTCCTTATCGTCATATGTTTACTGTATTATTGCTTTTCTTTACTTCTCAGTTTCGTCTTTTTCCTCTTTCTTCTCCTCTGCTTATTTTCTATTTATCTCTCTCATCATCCTTCTCTTTTTCCTCTTTACCCATCTCTTATTCCAGTTTTTCCTTTCGACCATCGCTTGTCACTTTTCCTTACACAATAAGTGTCCGGGGCCCAAGACTGTTCAGCAGCCTCCCACCAGACATAAGGGGAATTACCCATAAACCTCTGGCTGCCTTCAAGAGGGGACTGAACAGATACCCGAAGTCAGTGCCTGACCAGCCGGGCTGTAGTTTGTACGTTGGATTACGTGCGTCCCGCAGTAACAGCCACGTTGATCAGGCCCTGAACCACCGGGAGACCCAGTCAAAGACTGGGTAGTGGTGGCGTTGAATCTTGGAACGACTTTCAGGTAGGTAGGCCTACTACCTCTCTTCATCCAGTCGTAAATATGTACCTTAGGCTTAGTCGACTGTTGTCTCTTTTTTGGATAGGACCTAAAAATAAGTCATATTGCTTGGCTTTCTTGGGTTTCCCTGGGTTAATAACCCTCCGGGATAAATAATCTTAAGAATATCTTCTTCCCTCGACGACTTCATTTTCCATCGTCTTTCGATCATTTCCTCTCTACGTTTCATCTGAGTTGGTAATGTTGTCTTCCTTGTCCTCATAACATTGATCCTGTGGCTCATAACATTGATCCTGTGGCTCATAACATTGATCCTGAGCTCCGTCTGTGGCTCATAACATTGATCCTGTGGCTCATAACATTGATCCTGAGCTCCGTCTGTGGCTCATAACATTGATCCTGTGGCTCATAACATTGATCCTGAGCTCCGTCTGTGGCTCATAACATTGATCCTGACCTCCGTCTGTGGCTCATAACATTGATCCTGACCTCCGTCTGTGGCTCATAACATTGATCCTGAGCTCCGTCTGTGGCTCATAACATTGATCCTGACCTCCGTCTGTGGCTCATAACATTGATCCTGACCTCCGTCTGTGGCTCATGTTCTTCTCTCTTCTCAACAGCCGAAATGAAAAGTCTCCTTCCTGTGATTTATGTGTAATCCGTTCTGATATGGATAGAGAAGTTATCTCTCAGTGATAAAGGTAATCAGACATCTCTGATTACCTTTAGATGTCTGATTTGCATGTCTCATCTGCTCTCATGTTGCCTAAGATGCTGAAAGAGATCTCATTTGAAGATTTTATGATCTTAGGCTTTATTTCCTTCCCCTTTTCTTGTATTTTTTTCCACTAAAGTGAACCATTTGTGACATTCCTGCATGTATATGTTGCAGTTATCACAGGGAAAAAATTAGGTTCAGACTATTGAGTCTAGCTCAGGTAAGCCGGTATTCCACAACGAGAGGGTAGCTCCAATTCCTTGGATCAAAGAACGGAGCATCAAGTCACCTCCCGCCCACTTAAAGAGGAAGAGATGAGATCTGGTGAGTTGTGGCTGCTTCAGGGAACTGATAAAAGTCCTTTGTCTGGCTGCAGTTGTGGACTCAACTCACAGGTAATTAAGATGAAGGTAAACTTCCTCACACGACGAGTGGAATGGAGAAGCTTGCTCTTGGGACCGAGATCTGAGGGTAAGGAAGAGCATCATTAGGAGAGGAAACTGGTGAGGGACTCCACATCAAGGCTGAGTGGTTCTCTTAGAGCACTCCATCACTGGCGCTGGTCAGAGATGGAGGTGTGCTGGAGACGGCAGCCTCTGAAGGAAGCGATGATCTGGGAAAAAACAGGAAATGAGAGGACGGGAGGAGTGACACTCGAAGCAGTCGTTGGACGGTAGGTGGGACAGGGCCACTGGAGGCAGTCATGGAACAGGACCACTCGTAGCAGTCGTGGGACGGAATGTGGGAGAGGCCTACTCATAGCAGTCATGGGATGGAAGACAGGACAGACCTACTCAAAACAATCGTGGAACGGAAAGCAGGACAGGTCTACTCGAAGCAATGGTGAGGCAGGGCCACTCGGAGTAATCCCGGATAGGAAGATGGAACAGGACCACTCCCAATAGCGGGCCAAGACCACTCCCAATAGTGGGCCAGGACCACTCCCAATAGCAGGCCAGAAACACTCTCAATAGACGCGCCAGGACAACTCCCAACAGCGGGCCAGGACCACTTTCAATAGCGGGCCAGGACCACTCCCAACAGCAGTCCAAGACCACTTCCAACAGCCGGCCAGGACCACTCCCAACAGCGGGACAGGATCACTCTCAATCGCGAGACGGTAGACGTGTCAGGTTTATGATTCCTGGAAGGAGCTATAAAGTATGATCAAGAATGATGTAGATGTCTCCCGGGTGACCTGCGAAGCGAGGCTGCCTGGAAGACGATCTCGAAGGTGAGAAGTTTGTTGTTAAGAAATCTTTGTGCGTAGTTATTAGTGTTATGGAGCAGTGGTGGAGTGACCGCCCGAGAGGAACACCGCTCTCTTGTACACGATACCAGTGAAGACGAAAAACGAAGAAACGAAGAAAATAGAAACGAGAAACAAAAAAGGGAATGAAGAAATAACAAAGAAACAGAGAAGAAACAAAGAAAAAATGACAATGAGGAGAAGGAGGAGGAATAGAATGTCGAGAGTAAACAGTTCAAAGAAGTAAAGATGGACGTAGAAGAAAAAAGGAATGAAGAAGAAATGACAAAGAAACTAACAGAAACAGAAAAACAAAAAAGAAACAATCAGTGAAGAGGAGGAGGAGAATGTCAAGCGTAAACAGGTCTAAAAAAGTTAAAAAAAAAAAGATAGACTATATACAAGAACAGCAAAGCGAGATAAGAAAGTTGATAGATAAACATTATTAAACGAACTGACAGAAGAAAAATGAAAGATAAACTAAATAATGTAGAGCGTTTAACAAGAAATGCAATAAATAAAACGTAAAATAATTAGAGGGTAGAGAACTATTAACAAAATGGTGTAATAAGTACACAAAACCCATGATGATTATTATTATTATTAATATTATATTAATAGGTTAACCAGTGCCTGAGGAATGGGTAGTAATTAGGTTTAATTCAAGAAAAGGAAGCTTCAGTACCTTGGATCAAGAGTTCTTCACCAGCGTGAGGGCACTCACCTTGAAGGAGGCAAAACAGGCCTAGGTAGACCAAGACGAAGTGGTGGCAGCGAAGGTTCCATCCAGGGTTTATGTGCATGACTTTCCTGGCTGAACAGCACACGTTAGGACAACAACCATGTCTTGCTCCCTGACTAAAGCAAGTCAGAGGTCGTGACCCCCCGTCTGTGTGACCTCTGGTGCCCTCGTGGAACACCTAGTTAATGAAGTCATACAGCAAGTTATCCAGTCAGGTAGTGGGAGGTCATGGTTTAGGTTATGATGAAGGTGGTTGGCTTGCGTGGATTGTTGTCGAGTGTGAAGATAAGCACACAAGTTGCAGATCAAGCTTGAGCAAGGCTGGGCAAGCTTGAACTAGCTTGAGTTAGCTTAAACAATCTTGGACAAGTACAAGTACTAGTTATTTTAAAAATAACAAACTGTGCATTATACCTACGACGTTACTTACGACGTTTTATTTACGAAACGTTTCGCCTACTATTGTTTTTCTTTCTGTCTTAGGAGTGGATTGTGAGCCAAACATTTCCTAATTAAAGTGCTTTAAGTGTTACATACCAAGCTTGATAAAGCTTGATAAAGCTCTGCACTGAGCGAAACATTGTCCAAGTGAAAGCTACTTCTGCAACTTGTGTTTCTGTCTTTAAGGTAATTTAGTCATTAGGTCAAATCAGTGTACATAACAAACTGTATAATACATTACACCAAATTGATGAATAAGACACATGTGCAATACGTGGGTATCTTTATTGATGAAAAGTTTCGCCTTTACAGTGGGCTTCTTCAGTCGAATACAAAAGGTGATTATAAAACTGGAGACAGTGGAAGAAGTGGAGAGATAATGTGATTATACATTACAACAAGTTTCGTTATGAGTAGTTTAATTACAATTTTTTTTATTACGTCACATAAAAGGGGTAAGCAAGATCACGGTAATTAAGGCCTCTTGCAAAGCCATATCACTATAATTAAGACTTCATGTTGAAGAGATCATGTCAGATCACGGTAATTAAGCCCTCATATAAGAGGAGTCTGGGCAGGTCATGGTAAGTAAGGTCTCACAAAAGCAGATAAGGTTAGCTCAAGGTAATTAAAGCTTCATATAAAAGGGAGGGGTAAAACCAGGTCATGGAAATTAAGGTCTTCAACATGAAGGGTGAGGTCAGCACTCAATAATTAAGGCTTTTACACGAGGGATGAGATAAAGTCAGGCTAATTAAAGTGTCATTAAAATAAGGTGAGGTCGGTTTATATCAGTTAATACGTCACACAAGGAAGGTGAGGTCACCTGGAGGTAGGAAGTAGCAAAGAGAGGAATGTGCTTCTCTAACCATTACTGCTCTTGTTTACGTCTGTCAGCTGCATCAACTCATCGACCTTGAGCTCTTCACCTCTGTCTTCCTCTATCTCATCTGATACTTCCTCACCCACGCCCTCAACCTTAGGATTAAAACCTTTATAGGCCCTCAACACTAAACTCGTAGGCTTCTAATATATATATATATATATATATATATATATATATATATATATATATATATATATATATATATATATATATATATATATATATAACTCTGAATATTGTAGATGTAAATAATTAAAAGCAAATTTTATTTAGTAATTCTTTTTTTTACTCATCTGAAATTTTTGGGGCTAAAATTTTTTGTAGGCCTTGATCACTATGACCATTGTGTCTAATAGATACATGGCTGCCTCCAGCATCACACCTCCACCCTCACCCGCACTTCATATACGCATATTAAATACCTGTAGCACCATTAAAATGAAGTGACCATGCTGGTGAGGTGCTCACCAGAAGGGGATGATCAAGCCTCCACCATGTATTGAGCTGAATGACCAACATGGGTTTAGCACTTAACATGAATTATTATTATTATATTATTATTTAATTATTATTATTATTATTATTATTATTATTATTATTATTATTATTATTATTATTATCAAACACGAATCAAATTGGTGTTTTCCTCCCATTTCTTGGATTAACCATAATTACCTTCCATTCCTAATCCTCATGAATATAATACACGTGAACATTTGTTTTCAATTTTTTGTTAAACAAAAAGTAAATTCATCTGTATTGTGTTGCTACCTTGTTCTATATGATAGCTTTAGAGTGGTAATAAAGGTAACCATGTTTTCCTCTCATATTCTATCACGTAGGATGGCGCTCTTACAAGGTGTTGAGATCTGTCAGTGTGAGCTGGGAGGCTGCACTGTGAGCTGGGAGGCTGCACTGTGAGCTGGGAGGCTGCACTGTCAGCTGGGAGGCTGCACTAGTATGATGAGGACTCTGTGGAGTCTTTCTGATAGTAAATAAAGTCTGCGGATATTACAACCACAGTTTACTTTTTTTCCCGAAGATTTTCATGAGCCTTGGGAAAATTTATATAGATTTAAGGACCTGAGAGAGAATGCTGTCATTCATTTCTCTGTCTCACCACTCCACTAGAATCAAGAGAGGTGCTCCATTGGGTCAGAATCGGCAGTCCAGATTTCTTGGAAGACGAGTACCTCAAAATCACTGAGATCCTCCATAGTTTACATTTTCCTGCCACCTTCATAAGGGATTATAGAAGGAAAGCACAAAGAATAATTAGTACCCCGAGAGTCGATTTCAGCAGTAACTGCTTTTTAACTTTCCCTACTTGAGAACGCTTGTATATGAGGTAAAGCCAGTTACCTTTACATCACTATCACTGTTACCTCCACCAATATCAAAGACATTAATAGGACTAAGAGAGAGTTGATGTCAGCCCCGTGGAGAATGTGAGCATCCACACCATCCTTGTGGTGGCTGTACAAAAATATACGTGGGTGAGACGGCTAGGGATTTGTGCACACGTTTATATGAACACATGCTTGCCGCACCAATAACGCTAACAGTGGTTGTGGAATTATACACACGTGCAACAGATGGATATCTTTATTATGTAGACGTTTCGCCAACCAGTGGTTTTATCAATACAATGCCGGGGAAAAAAAGAAAACTGAAAAAGTAGATGAGGTGATGAGTCCCTTAGCCTGGCAGCAGATGTTCAGTACCTCTTCAGTCTTCAGTTTTTGTCCCTGTATTGTATTGATAAATCCACTGGTTAGTGAAACGTCTGAATAATAAATATACCTAATTGTTGCACTTGTCTACGTCTTCAACTTGTCGGCATCACATACGATTGATGTTATGAAACATTGGTTGTGTTTTGCATCATAACACGACTTCACACCACATGGGTTGACCCAGGGAACCAGAACCAGGGGGGTTTCCAGTTGGTGGGGTCCCTGGTTCACACCGCCCTCCTCACCTCACGGGTTCATCACCTAACGACTGCATATAATTTGCTTACCATATACTCTCTGTAGACTCGAAGATCTTGGTGTCTAAGCAAAACGTCTCAATAAAAAGTAACCATTCTGCATTGGTGTCATTTTATCATTATCATTTATCAGTGAATATAGTTATACAAGATGAATGGAACGTAAGGTATATATTCCTTGGGTTCGTCCTCAGAGCGAGAGGATAAACAAGTCTTGGCTGCCACTCTCCTCCAGACACACCAAAAGCGATTATATTCCTGTCTTAAGGTATGTATATTTTTCTTAGGCCTGGAGGGGAGCAGAAATTAGATGGCTGGTGCTCATACATATGTATGTATGGAGGAGCCAGGTAACCAAGTTGTGCTGGAGATACATACACACATACAAACACACACACATACACACACAAACACACACACACGCACACACACACACACACACACAGAGTGGGCGCCGGTGACGAGTGGGGTTCCACAGGGGTCAGTCCTAGGACCGGTGCTGTTTCTGGTGTTTGTGAACGACATGACGGAAGGAATAGACTCGAAGTGTCCCTGTTTGCAGATGATGTGAAGTTGATGAGAAGAATTCAATCGGAAGAGGACCAGGCAGAACTACAAAGGGATCTGGACAGGCTGCAAGCCTGGTCCAGCAATTGGCTCCTGGAGTTCAACCCCACCAAGTGCAAAGTCATGAAGATTGGGGAAGGGCAAAGAAGACCGCAGACGGAGTACAGTCTAGGGAGCCAGAGACTACAAACCTCAATCAAGGAAAAAGATCTTGGGGTGAGTATAACACCAGGCACATCTCCTGAGGCGCACATCAACCAAATAACTGCTGCAGCATACGGGCGCCTAGCAAACCTAAAAACAGCATTCCGACATCTTAATAAAGAATCGTTCAGGACCCTGTACACTGTGTACGTTAGGCCCATACTAGAGTATGCAGCACCAGTTTGGAACCCACACCTAGCCAAGCACGTAAAGAAACTAGAGAAAGTGCAAAGGTTTGCAACAAGACTAGTCCCGGAGCTAAGGGGTATGTCCTACGAGGAGAGGTTAAGGGAAATCAACCTAACGACACCGGAGGACAGGAGAGATAGGGGGGACATGATAACGACATATAAAATACTGAGAGGAATTGACAAGGTTGACAGAGACAGAATGTTCCAGAGATGGGACACAGCAACAAGGGGACACAGTTGGAAGTTGAAGACGCAGATGAATCACAGGGATGTTAGGAAGTATTTCTTCAGTCACAGAGTTGTCGGGAAGTGGAATAGCTTGGGAAGCGATGTAGTGGAGGCAGGTTCCATACACAGCTTTAGGAAGAGGTATGATAAAGCTTATGGCGCAGGGAGAGTGACCCAGTAGCGGCCAGTGAAGAGGCGGGGCCAGGAGCTATGTCTCGACCCCTGCAACCACAACTAGGTGAGTACAACTAGGTGAGTACACACACACACACACGTAAAGAAACTAGAGAAAGTGCAAAGGTTTGCGACAAGGTTAGTTCCACAACTCAGGGGTCTGTCCTATGAAGAAAGGTTGAGGGAAATAGGACTAACAACACTGGAGGAAAGCAGGGTCAGAGGAGACATGATAACGACATACAAAATACTGCGGGGAATTGACAAGGTAGACAGTGACAGGATGTTCCAGAGAGGGAACACAGAAACAAGGGGACACAACTGGAAGCTGAAGACTCAGATGAGTCAAAGGGATGTTAGGAAGCATTTCTTCAGCCACAGAGTAGTCAGGAAGTGGAATAGTCTAGAGAAAGATATAGTGGAGGCAGGAACCATACATAGTTTTAAGACAAGGTATGATAAAGCTCATGGAGCAGGGAGAGCAGAGACCCAGTAGCGGACAGCGAAGAGGCGGGGCCAGGAGCTGAGTCTCGACCCCTGCAACCACAATTAGGTGAGTAGGTGAGTACACACACACACACACACACACTTCAACACAGCTTCCCAAAACTTAATTTCTTGTCAAAGTTGAGTGCATCAGAAACGTGGCCACCAGGAGGGCATTGGATCCTCCTGCCTCACAAAGATTGTTTTCCAGTTCTATTAATGTTTTCCATATAGCTTTACCAGTCCTGGTGATGTTTCTCATACTCTCACCAGTCCTGGTGATGTGTCTCATACTCTCACCAGTCCTGGTGATGTGTCTCATACTCTCACCAGTCCTGGTGATGTGTTTCTCATACTCTCACCAGTCCTCTTGGACTGGTGAGATATATTTTAATCTACTATTACGTTAACACTGACTTTTATTAAAACAAAGTTTAATAAATAATAAGCAATATTTCAGGACTAATTATTTTTTATGGATCTGCGAGTTGAGTAAAATAAACCAACGGGATAAATACGTAATGATTTATTAAACGATCATTCAAAATAACTATAACATATATTAATGTGGGGGAAATTACTCAAAGAGAATTTGACAACTTATAAATAAAACGTATATTATCATACCTATCACGTTCATAGGGTAGCCCCAAAACTGTCACCCAGGAATTTCTTATATATTAAAATTCACAGGAACTCAAAAGGTGTGTACTTGTTGATGACAGAATAATCTGACCAGAGAGACTTGCCTGAGCAGCAGGTCACCTCTCTCTCTCGTAACCACAAATGAAACTAAGCACAATGTACAAATGAGTAATCGTAATAGCTAGATGTATTTCCGTGGGTGCGTGGACCGGAAACTGTATCGCCCGTATTGCATAACTCAAGTCCCCTCTACCTCAGTAAATGCAATAATAATTGTATTTGCGAAGGTTATGTCTCAGCTTAACCTTGATGGCCATTGGCTTGTATAGCCTCTTGGACTTTATCCTACCTATATATGAAACCGTGTATAACATTTCCCTCTTCCACTTCATCACTGAACTCCTACCATTTTTTTTAACCACACTGAGACTAAAAATGTACGCCATTACTTACCCATGGCTAATTTTTTTACTCTCTTCCACTTGCGTGGTCTCTCGACATCACTGTCACTTCCACTAATAGTTTGTAGGCCGTAATCATGTCCTCGTAATTATGTCCTCGTAATCATGTCTTCGTAATCATGTCCTCGTAATCATGGAGCTCAGGTGTAGTTCCTTCAGTCTTCATAATGCATTGCTCTCAGCTCTGAGCTTAGTCTGGTTGAAAACCTTCATATGGTGTAGAATCTTTGCATGGGCAAACATTCTATAGCAACCCTTAGTGGCAGTTCTGCCTGCCAGCCAGGGTTGGTGATCTTGGCAGCCAGTGTTGCCTGCCAGCCAGGGCTGGTGATCTTGGCAGCCAGTGTTGCCTGCCAGCCAGGGCTGGTGATCTTGGCAGCCAGTGTTGCCTGCCAGCCAGGGCTGGTGATCTTGGCAGCCAGTGTTGCCTGCCAGCCAGGGCTGGTGATCTTGGCAGCCAGTGTTGCCTGCCAGCCAGGGCTGGTGATCTTGGCAGCCAGTGTTGCCTGCCACCCAGGGCTGGTGATCTTGGTAGCCAGTGTTGCCTGCCACCCAGGGCTGGTGATCTTGGCAGCCAGTGTTGCCTGCCAGCCAGGGCTGGTGATCTTGGTAGCCAGTGTTGCCTGCCACCCAGGGCTGGTGATCTTGGTAGCCAGTGTTGCCTGCCACCCAGGGCTGGTGATCTTTGCAAGTGGTGCCGTACATATTCCATCAAGGTTGGTTTGAAGTGTACGTCAGTGATACTCTTAGTGTGACGGTACTCCCCAGATCATTCTAGGTTGTACTCAATTTCTGGAGTTCTCTCCCATTCTTCAGTCTTTACTACCTTACAATTATTTGGATTGAACTTCAGCGTCCACAGGTCTTCCTGAAGATTGAACTTCAGCGTCCACAGGTCTTCCTGAAGATTGAACTTCAGCGTCCACAGGTCTTCCTGAAGATTGAACTTCAGCGTCCACAGGTCTTCCTGGAGACAGTATCTGTCCTTTCGCGTTATTATCTTTCTTCGTGATCAATGGAACTGAACGCACCCTCTTTGCTCCTTGGCTCGAACCTGATTATTTCTCTTTCCCCCATGTGATGTATAACCCCTAAAGGTTTAGCACTTCCCCATGAATGTATTAATAATAACACTCAGAGTATTAGTTCTTGCTGATACTTTGATTTGTCTTTCAGGTATTAATTATGCACTACACATAACCTTTTGTTCCTGCCTGTTCTTGTACACAAATAACCCACACACAGGAGAAACTTTATGACGACGTTTCGGTCCGACTTGGACCATTAACTAGACACATTAACACACGAAGGTAAGGGAGCTACTATATATACGAGAGGAGGAAGCAAGAAGGAAGTGGCGAGTTTCTAAATCTATTTTTTTTCTGACAAATCCTGAACTCCCTCCAGTAATGCTGGCAATTTAGTGTCTCCTTTTTGTCTGCTTGTTTTATATAGAGTTACGATCTGAAGATCTTCGCTTTAGTCACACAGGGAGTCTGCTCCTTCTCTTGGTGTCCATGGACATGTTTTCTTGTCCCATCGCTTTTAATATGTCCAGCTCCTTCAATGGTTTTATCATTCCTTTGTTGTGTGAATGTTTTCTAGTTCCTTCACGTTGCACACCACATTCTTCTGTGAAGACCTCCCTGAATCACTTGCTAAGTTCCTCACATTCTTCTCGTCCCTCGTGCTGCCAGCAGTAACAGGCTGGTTGATCAGGCCCTGATCCACCAGGAGGCCTGGTCGTGGACCGGGTCGCAGGGGCGTTGATCCCCGGAATGCCCTCCAGGTAGACTCCCTCCTCCATAAGTGCTCCTCTATCCTTCTTCAGCTTACGTCGTCGTAAGCTCCTCCCTTTTATATGTGCGGGTTGTGTGTGTATAGAGAGACTTTGACTCTAATTCAGTCTTTGATGATATATCATTGTCAACCTGTGTCTCAGCTTCTGTCATTTTTACTTCTTTGTTCTTGTTCCACGTCCTTTTCTCTAGTATGTCTTTACAGTTTCTGTTCCCACCGAATCAGGAAGTCTCTCATCTGTCCATAGTTACTTCTTGTATACTCACCGAGCTGTGTTCGTAGGGGTCGACACTTAGCTCCCGTCCCCGCCTCGTAAACCACCTTGATCACCTTCACTGACTTCTGGTCTCTTGGGTCCTATCTACTCTTGAAACTACATATTGAGTTTGCCTCCTCCACTGCCTCATCCAAAGTCATTCCATTTTTTTTTTAAACCATCCTGAGACTAAGGAAACACATCCGCATTTTCAGCTTCACCTGTGTCCTCTTGATCCCAGTTCCTCTTAAGATTTTGTACGTAGTAATCATATCTACTCTCGTTCTCTCTAGGGTCATCAGTGTGTGTTAATTAATTACCACTTTACCTAAGTTAAATGGTAATGATCAGCGTCTCAGCAGCATGGTGACATTTCCCAAGAATTTCACCAGAGTCATCAAAACCTACAATTTTCTGGACGTTAAAAGTTGTGATAGTGTTGCAGCCAGTGTTGCCAGTCCGGGCTGGTGACTGGCAGTCAGTGTTGCCAGCCAGCATGGGCTGGTAGCCAGTGTTGCCATTGAAGGGCTGGTGATCCTGGCAGCCAATTTCATCAGCCAGAGCTGGTGATCCTGTTAACCAGTGTTGCCAGCCAGCTAGGGCTACTGATCCTGATAGCCAGTGTTGCCAACCCGGGCGGTAGACACGTACGTCCCTGGCAATGGCAACCTTTAAACAACACTGGCGGCACTCTGGTAATAGTGCATTGTCGGAAGAAGTTTCTCGCCGCCCTGGCTGGCAACACTGGTGACGACACATTTGCCGGAAGGTCCAATAAAACCGACCTTTTTGGAGTTCCACATTGAAAGTCAAATTAAGACGCGCACCTGGGCCGTGTGGACATTCCCCTTCCCCTTCCCTACATCCCTTCCCCCTTCCCAACTCCCCTCCTCACCTATCCCATCCTCCTCCCTACCCACATATTCCCTCCCCTCCTGAATCATCCATCCCATTCCCCTCCTCTTCCCTCGCCACATATCCCATCCCCTCCCCTACCCACCAATTCCTTCCCCATTCATGCCATTATCCCCTCTCCCATCCCCATTTGTCCCATCCTCCTCCCTACCCACAAATCCCTTCCCCTCCCCAATCATCTAATCCCCCCTCCTCTACCCTTCCTCTACCCTTCCTCCCACTCTCCCCTCCCCACCATCCTTCACCCCGGCGAAGGCGTGTTCCACAAAGACTCTATAGTTGCCCAAGGATTTTGAGATCGCCTCATGCGACATTATTGGAATTTGAGAGCAAACTTTATTTTGGTTCCTTCATGGAAAGAAGTTTTCATTTGTGATTTGCACACTTTTTTATCTGTAAATATGTTTGACGTTTTATCGACGGTAGGAAGAATTTTTTTTTTGAGCACAAACGAGTGTGTGTGTGTGTGTGTGTGTGTGTGTGTGTGTTTGTGTGTGTTTGTGTGTGTTTGTGTGTGTGTGTGTGTGTGTTTATAATTTTGTCCTAGGCACATGTCGATTAGACACTAGGCCTGTTGTATGTATGTATGTATTGTTGTGTGTGTGTGTGTGTGTGTGTGTAACGAAACACTTGAAATGTTTGGCCCCGTCAGGGAATTGAACCCTGCCCCCCGTACGTGAAACAAGAGCGCTAGCCACCATGCCATCGGGGCGTGTGTGTGTGTGTGTTGTGTGTTTTGTGTTTGTGTGTGTTGTATGTGTGTGTGTGTGTGTGTGTTTGTGTACTCACCTAATTGTACTCACCTAATTGTGGTTGCAGGGGTCGAGACTCAGCTCCTGGCCCCGCCTCTTCGCTGTCCGCTACTTGGTCTCTGCTCTCCCTGCTCCATGAGCTTTATCATACCTTGTCTTAAAACTATGTATGGTTCCCACCTCCACTATATCTCCACTATATCGTGTGTGTGTGTGTGTGTGTGTTTGTGTGTGTGTTTGTGTTTGTGTGTGTGTGTGTGTTTGTGATTGTGTGTGTGTGTGTGTATTTTATTGTTTGTGCGTATGTGTGTGTTTGTGTTTGTGTGTATGTGTGTTTGTGTGTGTGTGTGTGTATTCTCAATGAACTGTATTCTTCAAATTGTGCATCTCGTGGTCATGTTGTAGCTCCTGGCTCTCCTTTTATCTTTCAAATTCGCATTGATGTTCTTAAGTATCTCTTACGTCGTAATCATATCTCCCCCGTCCCAATGCTCCTCCAGTGACTCGAACTTCATCTCCTTTCCTAATCTACTTTTTGATGTTGCCTACACACTGCTTCTTTGAGCTTTGTCATCTGGCATTAGACTCCCTCCAACCACCCGGTTGAATTGGAGCTACCATCCTCTTCCTCTAATCAAACCTGATTACATCTCTTCCTAAGACATTCAAAATGTCCACTACCCTCATACTTAACAAATATTTTTTTGTCATTTTATCTCTATGATCTTTCAGCTTTTATTTGTGCGTCAGTATGTCGTTGGGTTCGTAGGGAAGAGTGAAGTAGCAATGACACCAATAAAGGAGACGGAGCACAATGCTGATACGTCTGCCTCAGACCCTGGTCGGAATTTAACTACCGTCTACAGCCTAGCCGTGCGTGGTTTAAAATGGTTTAAAAGGGAAATCACTTGACACTAGCGTGATGTACAGAGGGATGATGCATATAATGGTATTGGCACATTATATATATATATATATATATATATATATATATATATATATATATATATATATATATATATATATATATATTATATATATATATATATATATATATATATATATATATATATATATATATATATATATATATATATATATATATATATATATATATATATATATATATATATATATATATAAATGGAAAAGAATTCTTCCTCCGTAAGCCATGTGTGTCGTAATAGGCGACTAAAGTGCCGGGAGCAAGGGGCTGGTAACTCCTTCCCTGCATACATTACTAAATATAAAAATGAGAAACTTTCGTTTTTCTCTTTTCAGGTCACCCTGCCTCAGCGGGATACGGCCGGTTTGTTGAAATATCTATCCATCTATCTATCTATCTATCTATCTATCTCGCTGTATAACCCCTGTGGTTTAGCGCTTCTATTTGATTATAATAATAATAATAATATCTATCTATCTATCTATCTATCTATCTGTCTATACACACTACACAAGCATTGCATCACTGACAAAATATATATCTTGTAAGTTGTGATCATGGCTCCTCTGGTTTTTCCGTCGTCTTGTGTTGTGAGGTCTAGCTCTGGGACTTGCCTTTTTGTAAGCCTTTCAACTCCCTCAGTTTTCTTTGTATATAAACAAGAAGATTTGACCACATTTCCCAGTTTTTCCGCTCTAAGGATAAAAAAATAATTCTTTTATTGAAATCAAGAAATATAACCACCCACACCTGGCGCTTCTCGCCCTCAAAAAATATATGCAAATATAGGAAATAACTTTTTAATTATATTTTGGGAAATTTTAACTAATGCAATGTGGCGTGGCGGCCGACTTTATTTCTGTCCCGTTTGCGAAAACTTTTGGGACACCACGGCGGTGTTTGTCGGGTTTTTTAAATGGTTTTCGAGAAACTGATGTTTTGCTCTGAGGAAATAACCAGCAGGTCACAGGACAGCGGGGGAAAATATTTTGAATTAATGGAAGAGTAGTGGAGGACGGTGTTTCCTTTTTATTGCCTAAATTACCTTACGCTGTGTGATAGATACACGTTTCGCCAGCCACTGTGTGGCGAAACGTTTCCTCAGTAAATATACCAAAGTGTCGCACATGTGTCTAATTTATCAGAGTGAAGGTAGTTGAAGGAGTTGGGGTTGCGGGGATATGGCAGCAGTGGATCGCTCACCTGGAATACAGAGAAGGGGGCAGGAATTATGGATGCTGGAAATCCTGGAAAATCACACCTAGACTCATCTGAATTTCTAGTGACGCCATCATAACCTGGGAGGGATCGAGGGAGGTAGGGAAGAAATGGAAAAAGGAGGGGGATTTTAGGGAGGTAGGGGAGCTGATAGCACTAACGGGAAGGTAGGAAGGGAGGAGTAGGGAGGAAGAGCTGGTCTAGCAAAGGGAGAAGAGAGGAAATTGAATCCTGCATTATGTGAAGGATTTCAAGACGTAAGGATGTGTTGATATTACTATGATGGGAAAGATGTCAGTAGGAGAGAGAATCTGAGAGAACGAATGGAGAGGAAGAGGAAAGAAGAGATGTCCTGAAGGAGGAGGAGGAGGAGGAGAAGGGTGTGATGTCTTCCTAAGCTAAGACTGTAAGTAATTAATATTTGTTGTTCCAGGTTAGTAATGTTAGCCACTGGTCCAGCTGGTCCAGTGGCTATCGCGTCAGTCCCTTAGATCTTTGATGTATATCTGAGATATACCCGTGATATACCAGTGATATACCAGTGATATACCCGTGATATACCAGTGATATACCAGTGATATACGCGTGACAAACTTCCCTATTTTTCTTCCCTCGCGCACAGTTTAAGTTGGAGAATGTGTTGCTTTCTTGAGTAGTATTTTAATGTTGCAGTTAGTTGGTATTAAGTATGATGTGTATATGTATTTATTTATTGTGTATATTGAAATATACTCATGCACACACGCATGGGAGCGCGTATAGGTGAGTATATATATGTGCATAGTTTTAAGAATAGGTGCGAACAGTGAAGTGGTAGAGGCAGGATCCATGCATAGCTTTAAGAGGTACGATAAGTCTCCTGAAGCCAGGAAAGACCGAACGGCCAGTGGAGAGGCGGGCCAGGAGCTGAGAATCGACCCCAACAACATTATATTGGTAGCGTACACACTCTCACACACACACATACCTCACTCAAACAGTAGAATTCACACATTACAGCGGAAACAAACACATCTCAGATCTTACCAAAAGCAATATCTCCACATTCTCTCTCTGCACTCCTCCTCTTTCCCCTCTTCTCCCCCTCCCCTCCTCTCCTTCCCTTTTCCCCCTGATCCAACTCCCTAATTTCAGTCCCATTGGTTTAATTAGCTTGGGTCTTGATCACCTCATCTTGTGCTAGCGTAGATTGGGAGGCAGACTTTTGTGTTTCATGTCGTAACATTACTCTAGTTCTTTTGTTTTTGTTTTTACTGGATTAAAATTTGTATTATAATTCTGTTTTGTGATCGTTTATTTTTTTCATAGTGTGGAAATGTGATGTGATAAAAGTTACTGTGTTTGATCATGTTATCTTACGCTTTTGTCCCTTCGTGTCATACCTGTGGCAGGTTTCGAGAGTTCTACTTGCAGCCCGGCCTGAGGCCAGGCTTGCCTGTTGACAATCTGATCAACTATACTGTTGCTACCGGCGGTCTGCAAGCCTACATGGCCATCACAACTTGACTGATCTTACACTGTACAAATAGATAACTTTCAGCACTGTTACCTTTGTTCTGTCAGTGTTTCTTGTATCTGTTCTGTCAGTGTTTCTTGTATCTGTTGTTCTGTCAGTGTTTCTTGTATCTGTTGTTCTGTCAGTGTTTCTTGTATATGTTGTTCTGTCAGTGTTTCTTGTATCTGTTGTTCTGTCAGTGTTTCTTGTATCTGTTGTTCTGTCAGTGTTTCTTGTATCTGTTGTTCTGTCAGTGTTTCTTGTATCTGTTGTTCTGTCAGTGTTTCTTGTATCTGTTGTTCTGTCAGTGTTTCTTGTATCTGTTCTGTCAGTGTTTCTTGTATCTGTTGTTCTGTCAGTGTTTCTTGTATCTGTTGTTCTGTCAGTGTTTCTTGTATCTGTTGTTCTGTCAGTGTTTCTTGTATCTCCAGGACTCATTACGAGCGCGCGCGCGCGTGTGTGTATGTACTTAGGATGATTACTGGTTACAGAAACTGTGCAGACTGGCAGACGGTGTCAGGTGTATGTTGATCTACATCTCCAAGCACTGGTCGTCCTAGACGGTGTCAGGTGTATGTTGATCTACATCTCCAAGCACTGGTCGTCCCAGTGTCTTGACTTCGTAGAAGTCCTCCTTAGAAAGCGAAGAAAGTTGTCTTTCTATACCTTTCCAACCCACTGTGTGTGTTTACCTCTTTCTTCTACTTCACATTCGTCTCCCTTCCCACTCCCATCATACCAATATATATCTTTTGGTAACCCCGAATAAGTACCTTCAAGTGGCTGCCTGAAGTTTCTCTCTCTTCCAAAGTTTAGTGTTTCATTTCGTTTTTATTTCGTTTATAATTAGAGAACGCCCCATCAGATCGGCTTCAACTTTTCAACTCTGGTGTACTGTAACTAGGACAAGGTTCGTGCAAACTATTGGCATCTATGACCGGTGTCATATAGGCCATTCCATGATTTCTGGAACGGGTCCAATAACTTTACAGATCTGCTCCTGATTGAATATGTTCTTATGAGTTTCTTATGTTCTTATGAGTTAATTCTTATGTTCTTATGAGTTAATTGAATCATCAAAGCTTATTTCTTGGGTAGAATTGAAAATTAGGTTAGGCAATTATTCTGTTAGTGGGATGGAGTGTGAAGGACTTGCCTAGTATGGGCCAACGGGCCTGCTGCAGTGTTCCTCCTTTCTTAAGAACATAAGAATGGAGGAATACTGCAGAAGGCCTACTGGCCCATACAAGGCAGGTCCTTATCAAAACATAAGAACATAAGAATGGAGGAAATAGTCTTATGTTCTTATGTTCTAATATAAACATTACAGACTGGTGGATCTTACCGATAAATAAAATTTCTGATCAGATTCAAACCAGGTTCTAAATCATATTCAAACCAGGTTCTAAACCTGATACATTGAGGTTCTGGGACTGGTTTTATAGAATACAGTGGTACCTTAACTCACGAGTGTAATTCGTTCCGTGACGCAGCTCGTATATCAAATACATTTTCCTCATTGAAATTAATTGAAATGCAATTAATCCATTCCAGACCCCCCAAAAAAAAACAATTTTTTTTGTTACGGGTTTTTAAATAAGAAAAATGTATTTATAAATAAGAAATGATTTTTGCCTTTTTCGCCAGGTCCCAGCAGTTTTAGAAATACTGGAGTATATATGAAACTCCTTGAAGCACGGTGTAAGATTAGTGTCACTCCACAGCTGACAGTGCAGCAGTGTATGGATATAATGTTCTCAGATACGCGCAACAATCCAAACACATCTAGCTACAGTCCCTGAGCCCCGCCCATCCCAGGCATTACCTGGCGGGTTCCACCTGTTCCACTGAGGCCAGACTGCTTAATTTGGGTCCCCAGGCGAGATGTGTGGGAGCGGCCGCCCAGGTGTGCCACTCATGCATACACATGAGTAACGAGGGGAAATACGGAAGGAGAGGGAGGGGGAGAGAGAAAAGGGAAGAGGCACTAAGGAGATATACTGTATATATATATATATATATATATATATATATATATATATATATATATATATATATATATATATATATATATATATATATATATATATATATGGAAACTATCCAGTTCCTTCATAAAGAGAGTTAGGGGTCCACTGGTAATCTCCCTTATGTATTATGGACGCCTGTTAAATAGTCTTGGGCGCCTTTAACTCATTGTGTTGTTTCTCAATTTACATGGCACCTCTACTTTTCACTTGGGATATATTGCATCGTCTCCCGAACCTTTTGCTTTCGTAATGAGTGATTTTTATGTTAAGATTTGGGACCAGTCCCTCTAGGATTTTTCAGGTGTAAATTATATTGTATCTTTCTCACCTGCGTTCCAAGGAGTACAGGTCAAGGGACTACAAACATTCCCAGTCATTAAGGTGCTTGACAGAACTTAAACGTGCAGTTAAAGTTCTCTGTACATTTTGTAGATCCTCAGTTCCGCTTGCCTTAAAAGGGGCTATTAGTGTACAGCAATATACCAGCCTATAGTGAACAATTGACTAAAGGGGATCATCATTGGCTTGGCATGCCTTGTTTTAAAGGTTCTCATTATCCATCCTATCATTTTCCTCGCCGTTGGGATAAGGACACTATTGTAATCCTTGAAGGTGAGATCCTCATGGCATTATCACTCCTAAGTCCTTCACAATTAGTTTTCCTGTCTATTGTGTGGTTAGAATGTTTTTTTATAAGGGAGTGATTAAATTTTGTTCTCACTGAACATCATATTGTTTTCTGCGGCCCATTTTCAGCTGCTTAGATATGTGAAAAATGTAGAACTCAAAACGAGCACAGAATACAGACCATTTCATAGAAAATAAGAAACGGGTAAAAGACGTAGGAATAATAATTTCAGATAAGTCATTTAGAAAGCACAGTAAAACAAATGCAGCAGAGGCCAGATAAATGACAGGGTGTACAATGAGAACTTTCAAAACAGGAGAAATAGCGCCAATGATGGTACTATTTAAATCACTTGGGATCTCGCGTCTAGAATATTGTTCTGCGCTTACAACTTCTCTCAAGGCAGGAGAGATATCAGGGCTGGAAAATATAGAGATCTTTTAGTGCCCGACTAAGAATCAATAGGCACTGGCACTACTGGGAACGCTTCAGAACACTGGGATTGTATTCTCTTGAATATAAAAGAGAGACATACCTGAAAATATACTCCTGGAAGTTACTGGAGGGCCAGGTTCCAAATCTAAACACTATCATCATAACTTATTGGAGTGAGAGATACTAAAGGAATTGTAAAATTGAAAAGTAGGTGTACCTTAAGTACTGTTAATGAACACTGTGTCAACATCAGGGGACCAAGACTCTTCAACCTGCTACCAAGAGGTATCAGAAATATTGTCCTAACAAATGTACGAGTCTGCAAGAGGAAACTGGATAATTATATCCACCAAGTGCCTGATCAGCCAGGTTGTGATGGCTATGTGGACCAATGGGCCGCTAACAAGAACAGCCTGGTTTAACAGGCAGTCAGAAAGGAAGCCTGGTAAAAGGCTCGGATGTTACGATAAAAAAAGGGCCTCGAAATCGGTCACAGGTACATCAAAGAAAGACAAGCCATGAGGATGAGTCAGTGTTATGAGTGGTGGAGGACCCATCATCCTGCTGATCAGATTTACTTACCATGCAACACAAAGAGCAAAAAGTCACAACACCGTGACTGGAACAATACACAAATAACCCTCACATAGGTGAGAGAAACTTACCACCACGTTTCGGTCCGACTTGGACCATTTACAAAGTGGCACTGTGACTATGCAAGCAACACAAGCCACGGGGGAATGGAAATCTTCAGCTCTTGCATTGTTAAAATCGCCTGTCTGCGATTATATTTCATTACTTACCTTGTTATGCACGCAGCTCAGCTCAGCTCAGCGCATCGCATCTCAGCGCAGCTCAGCTCAGCTCAGCTCAGCTCAGCGCATCGCTACCCCTCGCTTAAAGTGACCATCTTCCGCACACTGCTGCTGCACATTTGCTAACTGCCAGAGACGCTGACTTTTCGTGGAGGCCACAAAAAGTGGCAGAGACGAGAGGGGAGATAAGATGATAGTAAATAGGGAGAGGGGAGATGGGAAACTAGGAGACGGGAGACTATAAAGGGGAGATAGGAGCTAGGAGAGAGCAGATAAGGAGATGGGAAATGGTAAAAAAGTGAGAGGGGAGTTGGGTAGAGGGAAGCTGGGAGCTAGGTGAGGGGAGATGAGATGGAAGAAGGGAGATGAGAGAGGGTAGATGGTGAGGTGGAACTGGTGGGGAAGGGAGCAGCTGGGAGAGTAGCAATGGAGAGGGGAGCAGTGGGGAGGGGAATAGTGGGGAGGGGAGCAGTGGGGAGGGGTGGCCGCACCTCCTTATATAACTTGACCAAGTTTTTGGTCCTGGTTTTCCCTTGATTAAACTGAGCCTAATATGTGAGGAAAGTTTAAGTGTTGACTTCTAGCAGGTGGTGCAGCGCCACCTGGGTGCAGCAGGTGGTGCAGCGCCACCTGGGTGCAGCAGGTGGTGCAGCGCCACCTGGGTGCAGCAGGTGGTGCAGCGCCACCTGGGTGCAGCAGGTGGTGCAGAGCCACCTGGGTGCAGCAGGTGGTGCAGAGCCACCTGGGTGCAGCAGGTGGTGCAGCGCCACCTGGGTGCAGCAGGTGGTGCAGCGCCACCTGGGTGCAGCAGGTGGTGCAGAGCCACCTGGGTGCAGCAGGTGGTGCAGAGCCACCTGGGTGCAGCAGGTGGTGCAGCGCCACCTGGGTGCAGCAGGTGGTGCAGCGCCACCTGGGTGCAGCAGGTGGTGCAGAGCCACCTGGGTGCAGCAGGTGGTGCAGAGCCACCTGGGTGCAGCAGGTGGTGCAGCGCCACCTGGGTGCAGCAGGTGGTGCAGCGCCACCTGGGTGCAGCAGGTGGTGCAGAGCCACCTGGGTGCAGCAGGTGGTGCAGAGCCACCTGGGTGCAGCAGGTGGTGCAGCGCCACCTGGGTGCAGCAGGTGGTGCAGCGCCACCTGGGTGCAGCAGGTGGTGCAGCGCCACCTGGGTGCAGCAGGTGGTGCAGAGCCACCTGGGTGCAGCAGGTGGTGCAGAGCCACCTGGGTGCAGCAGATGGTGCAGCGCCACCTGGGTGCAGCAGGTGGTGCAGCGCCACCTGGGTGCAGCAGGTGGTGCAGCGCCACCTGGGTGCAGCAGGTGGTGCAGCCCCACCTGGGTGCAGCAGGTGGTGCAGAGCCACCTGGGAGCAGCATGTTTAGTGTTAGTTTCCATGTCAAAAACACTTGTCGATAGACACTATGCCTGTTGTGTGTTACCATCTGTGTGTGTGTGTGTGTGTGTGTGTGTGTGTTGTGAATGAGCAGAAGTGTATGCCATTGAAAGTGTGTCATTAATACATTAACTGTCAGACTGTTCTATAGTTCGTACCCGGCAAATAATAAATTACTGTCAATCTCAGGCGACTGAGATCCAACCCCACCTCATAACCTTCATCTCTCTCTCTCTCTCTCTCTCTCAACACAAAGACAGGCAGCTTTGTTGCCTCCTCCAGGTGTCTTCAATTGGTATTTCCTGATGCACATACCTGCTTGGGCACGTCACACTTGTTAGCTGCTTGAGTTTGCTTCCTTTTATGTGTGTTTGTGTTAGCGTTAGTCACACACCATATGTCAAAGACTCTTATCGATAGACACTTGGTCTATTTCGTACGAATATGCTTAAGGTAGTAATTGCTGAATTCAAAGACACTTGGCACTTTTTTATGTGTGTGTACTCAGTGTGTTGTGCTCACTAAGTTGTATTTGCAAGGATCTAGTCCCATTTCATGGCCCGGCCTCGTCAATTACAATCTACAACATTATTGGTTCCTGACCTCTTGGGTTTGCCTTCACTAACTGTATGAATAGCAGAGATATGATTGACTATGATAACTATTACGGAGGTGAAATTAACTGGAACCGTAACTTAATTAATATTCCCAGCTGGATACCTAATAATGAGGAAAGAATGAGAAAACGGAGGAGGAGGAGAGGTACTAAGAGTCAGTAATACTTAGAGTTTTGAGGAGCTGGGCAGAATATGCTTTTGAACAAAGAAATTACTAATGCTGATGAAGGGCTCTTGCTCCAGTGAATTAGAGCTATTCTCCCGTTTCCTAAGACAAAATCTCATTACCTCCAACTCCAATTGTGGTATTAGCTCTTGTTAGCTTAGCAATTCATCTTTGATATAATAATAATAATAATAATAATAATAATAATAATAATAATAATAATAATAATAATACAAATCACAGCATTTACGACATTGGGATCTAAGATAGCAGTTGCTGTAATCTACAACCCCCCACCAAACAGTAGGAACCCAGGCAGGAGTACTAGGTCAATAATACATACATGATGAACGCCACTGAGGAAGTGGCAGTGAGAGCCTACATATAAAGCAAAAAAAATTGTCATGAGTAAGACACATGTACAACAGTTGTATATCTTTATTGTTGAAACGTTTCGCCTACCCATTAGGCTTCTTCAGTCAAATATTCTCCTCTGTATATGACTGGAGAAGATTGCCGCATAGGCAAAACGTTTCAACAATTACCCAACTGTTGCACATGTGTATTATTCATCAAAGTGACAATATTATACACTATTTTTCATCATACAGTTTATCTTCAAAGCCAAGGAAGTGCTGGGTAACGTGGGGTCGACACAGAGGACCAGACTCAGGCTGACCTAACTTGATGGAGTTGGCGATAAAAAAGTTTCTTGTACCGGATATTTTATATAAAAAGTGTGTGTGTGTATGTTTGAGTGTGGTTACTAATATGACGTTGGTACAGTGGAAATATTATATAGAGAATGAGAAGTAAAGGAATTGGATAATGTTGTAGCGTGATATGTATAATTGAAAGAGTGTAAGACTGGTGTTTAAGATGGTCATTTACAAAGTTGGAAGTAAAATAGGTTGATTAAGAGGGTGCATTAATCTGGGGTGGCTTGAATGGGTCGAGGACGTCTAAGGAAGAGTTGGATAGATGGTGCGAAGGAGGTTTTGAGAAGATACCCATTTTCCAGTTAAATGGGGAGCGTGGGAATATTAACGCTCTAAGGAACTAATAGTGTTCCACGCTTCCAGACGTAAGGCGCCCATTTATGATATTTCGTTATTTTTGATTGGCTATATGTAAATATAGGTTAATTTAGGTTAATTAATGCGGGAATATTAAATCGGATAAATTATGAGCGGCTTTTTTGTATGTGACTTGCTGCTGGAGAGTGAGCAAAGTAAACATTAGTGAAGTGACTTTGAAAAAGCACTTAGCCAGTCTTTGGTTTTATAGGTGTGAAGTACAGCACTTGACTCCCCCCACCTAACCACCTGCACCACTCTCATCCTTCCAAGCTTTCGTCATCCATCTGACTCATCCACCTGTCTTACCCCACCAAATTTCGCATCCAGCCTGACTCGCCCCCACTGCTCCGATGCCCCTCTACTCACTCCTACCAGTCGCCTCACCCCCACTTCTCCACCACTCATCCCTCCCATCTTTCACCTCCCATCCGCACCACCTGTCCACCTTCTTCCCCCCCTCCCCCAACTGCAGCGCTACCACCTGACACTCGCCACCTACTTACTTATACAGGACGAGATTGGAGCGGGTGTCGTCAAAGGCACCTCCTCCATACACATGACTCTCGCCTACACAGGTGTACCTTGCCCCCACCACCTCCCCTCATCCCCCAGCCCCAACATCCCTCGCTTCCCCATTCACCTAGCCACCCCCCGACTTCCCTCCATCTCCCGTCCCCTCCAAACACTGCGCACACCTCCCATATCCACACACCTGTCATGGTTCCACCTTCCTTTTATCCGAAGATATTCTAACACTTTTGTTTAACCGCACACACACACACACACACACATAAAGCTCATGGAGCAGGAAGAGTGACCTAGTAGCGACCAGTGAAGAGAAGGGGCCAGGAGCTGTGAATCGACCCCTGCAACCACAACTAGGTGAGTACACACACTCATAAATGTACACCTGTTCGTTAATGAAAAGTATGTAATCAGTCAGTCACTTGGCAGCACCTCAGTGCCTAAAAGGGTGCAGACATGGTCAAGAGGTTCACTTGTTGTTCAGACTGAACATTAGAATGGGGAAGAAATGTGATCTAAATGACTTGGACAGTGAAATGACTGTTGGTGCCAGACGTGTTGGTCTGAGTATCTCATAAACTGTTGATCTCCAGTGAGCAGCAGTTCTGTGGGCGAAAACGCCTTGTTAATGGGAGAGGTCAAAGGAGAATGGCCAGACTGATTCAAGATGACAGGAAGGTGACAGTAACTCAAATAACCATACGTTACAACAGTGGTATGCAGACAGAAGAGTATATATGAAGACACAACACGTCGAACCTTGAAGTGGACGGGTTACAGCAGCAGAAGACCACACCGGGTTCCACTCCTGATAGCTAAGAACAGAAAATTGAGGCTGTGGTGGGCACAAACTTACCAAAACTGGACAGCTGAAGACTGGAAAAACGTTCCCTGGTTTTGACGAATCGCAATTTATGCCTTGACATGCAGATGGTAGAGCCAGAATTT
This sequence comes from Cherax destructor, assembly GCA_009830355.1. Taxonomy (NCBI): domain Eukaryota; kingdom Metazoa; phylum Arthropoda; class Malacostraca; order Decapoda; family Parastacidae; genus Cherax; species Cherax destructor. The sequence goes on along the minus strand of WNWK01003432.1, from coordinate 50,832 downwards.
GGCGTAAACAACATGAATCCATGGATCCATCTTGCTTTTTATGGTGGTGATGATCCTGGTATAATGGTATGGGGAATGATTTCCTGGCACACATTAGTCCCCATAATACCAGTTGAGCATCGTTCAAATGCCACAGCCTACCTGAGTATTGTTACTGACCATCACCACAGTCAAACTCTAACCATCTTCCCATGGCTACTTCCAGCAGGATGACGTGCCATGTCACAAAGCACATGTCATCTCAAGCTGGTTCCACGAACATGAATATGAGTTTAGTGTACTCCAGTGGCCTCCACACTCACCAGATCTCAATCCAATAGAGCGCCTTTGGGGTTTGGTGGAATGGGAGATTCGCATCATGAATGTGAAGCAACTGCGTGATTCTATCATATCAACGTGGACCAGAATCTCTAAGGAAGGTTTCCAGCATCTTGTTGAATCCATACCAGAAAGAATCCAGGCTGTTCTGGTGGCAAAACAAGGTCCTACCCAGTGCTAGGACCCTGTTTTTCCCCCATCTTTCTCCATCTCTCTGCTAGCATCTTTCTCCATCTCTCTGCTAGCATCTTTCTCCATCTCTCTGCTAGCATCTTTCTCCATCTCTCTGCTAGCATCTTTCTCCATCTCTCTGCTAGCATCTTTCTCCATCTCTCTGCTAGCATATTTCTCCATCTCTCTGCTAGCATCTTTCTCCATCTCTCTGCTAGCATCTTTCTCCATCTCTCTGCTAGCATCTTTCTCCATCTCTCTGCTAGCATATTTCTCCATCTCTCTGCTAGCATCTTTCTCCATCTCTCTGCTAGCATCTTTCTCACTCTCTCTGCTAGCATCTTTCTCCCTCTCTCTGCTAGCATCTCTCTGCTAGCATCTTTCTTCATCTCTCTGCTAGCATCTCTCTGCTAGCATCTTTCTCCATCTCTCTGCTAGCATCTTTCTCCATCTCTCTGCTAGCATCTTTCTTCATCTCTCTGCTAGCATCTTTCTCCATCTCTCTGCTAGCATCTTTCTTCATCTCTCTGCTAGCATCTTTCTTCATCTCTCTGCTAGCATCTTTCTTCATCTCTCTGCTAGCATTTTTCTTCATCTCTCTGCTAGTATCTCTCTGCTAGCATCTTTCTTCATCTCTCTGCTAGCATCTCTCTGCTAGCATCTCTCTGCTAGCATCTTTCTCCATCTCTCTGCTAGCATCTTTCTCCATCTCTCTGCTAGCATCTTTCTCCATCTCTCTGCTAGCATCTCTCTGCTAGCATCTTTCTTCATCTCTCTGCTAGCATCTTTCTCCATCTCTCTGCTAGCATCTTTCTCCATCTCTCTGCTAGCATCTCTCTGCTAGCATCTTTCTTCATCTCTCTGCTAGCATCTTTCTTCATCTCTCTGCTAGCATCTTTCTTCATCTCTCTGCTAGCATCTTTCTTCATCTCTCTGCTAGCATCTTTCTCCATCTCTCTGCTAGCATTTTTCTTCATCTCTCTGCTAGCATCTCTCTGCTAGCATCTTTCTTCATCTCTCTGCTAGCATTTTTCTTCATCTCTCTGCTAGCATCTCTCTGCTAGCATCTTTCTCCATCTCTCTACTAGCATCTTTCTCCATCTCTCTGCTAGCATCTCTCTGCTAGCATCTTTCTCCATCTCTCTGCTAGCATCTTTCTCCATCTCTCTGCTAGCATCTTTCTCCATCTCTCTGCTAGCATCTTTCTCCATCTCTCTGCTAGCATCTCTCTGCTAGCATCTTTCTTCATCTCTCTGCTAGCATCTTTCTTCATCTCTCTGCTAGCATCTTTCTTCATCTCTCTGCTAGCATCTTTCTTCATCTCTCTGCTAGCATCTTTCTTCATCTCTCTGCTAGCATCTTTCTTCATCTCTCTGCTAGCATCTTCATCTCTCTGCTAGCATCTTTCTTCATCTCTCTGCTAGCATCTCTCTGCTAGCATCTCTCTGCTAGCATCTTTCTCCATCTCTCTGCTAGCATTTTTCTTCATCTCTCTGCTAGCATCTTTCTCCATCTCTCTACTAGCATCTTTCTCCATCTCTCTGCTAGCATTTTTCTCTAATCTCTCTTCACTATCACTGTTTCTCTTCATATAATCAATCATATTTTTCTCTTTCAGTTTCTCTTACTTCAGGTATTTGAGACTCTTTTTTTAGGTCATTAGTGAGCGCAGGATGATAGCTTAATGAAGGTCTGTGGGAGGATGTTAGTGTATGGACCAGTGGTCCATGGACCAGTATGTATGGACCGGTGTGCATGGACCAGTGTGTATGGAAAACTGTGCATTACTGGTGTGCAAAGACCAGTGGGTATGGAACAGTAGGTATGGACCGGTGTGTATGGACCAACGTGTATGGAAGAGTGTGTATGGAAACGTACACACATGTACACCCAAAACATCTATGTACACTCAATATACAAACACACTAGAACACCAGTTAATAACCACAGCCAAACACAAAACATGGAAGCAGGTGCACTGGAGGCAGGTATTTTGGAGGCAGGTACACCGGAAGCAGGTACGCTGAAGGCAGGTACACCCAGGTACACCCAGATACACTGGAAGCAGGTACACCCAGATACACTGGAGGCAGGTACACCCAGGTACACTGGAGGCAGGTACACCCAAGTACACTGGAGGTAGGTACACCCAGGTACACTGGAGGCAGGTACACCCAGGTACACTGGAGGCAGGTACACCCAGGTACACTGGAGGTAGGTACACCCAGGTACATCCAGGTACAATGGAGGCAAGTACACCCAGGTACACTGAAGGTAGGTACACCCAGGTACATCCAGGTACAATGGAGGCAAGTACACCCAGGTACACTGGAGGTAGGTACACCCGGGTACACTTCAGGCAGATGTTAACTCCCCAAGCGACAGTAATTTAGGTTGATTTGTTTGACTGGTGAGTAACAAAGAGACGTGATTTGAATGGTTCAGAGTGGCGGCCTCTCGGGTAATACAACGAGGGGGAGCAACGCCCCCTCCTCGTCACTCTCTTTGTTTTATTGGGGGAGATGTATAGGGGCAAATGTATGGGGGTTTAGGGAGATGTGGGGAGAGCTGGTACAAGGGGTGGATGAGGTGGGCTGGTACATGGGGTGTGTGGGGAGGGCTGGTACATGGTGTGTGTGGGGAGGGCTGGTTCATGGGTTGTGTGGGGAGGGCTGGTATGTGGGGAGTGTGGGGAGGGCTGGTACAAGGAGGTAAAGTGTATTTAGGGCTGGATTTACTGTCAATGTAGCCTTTAATTCATAAGTTTAGGGAAGTGCCCTTGTCCCTCTTAGGGTGTCAATGCTGTCCGTTTTAAGGGAAGGGAATAGAGAAAGGGGAGGATGTAGGGAAAGAGGTAAGGGAAGGACAGAGGGTAAAAAGAAGGGGGTAGGAGGGAAGGGTTAGAGGGAGAGGTAAGAGAGTTTAGGAAGAAGGTGTAGGATGGGAAGGGGGGGGGAGGATGGTGGGGAGGGGGAAGGAGGGAGGGAAGGGGGAAGGGAGGAGGAACTTCCACTGTTCCTTCATTAGGACGGTGTGTTCGCACTGGGAATAATAACAAGTGATTTACCTCGTGGACGACGCCGCTGAGGGGAAACACTGCCATGCTGGTCACCTGGGGTGGAGGGGCGAGGGGAGGTGGACTAGGTAAGGGAGGCGACGAGGGTAGGTACACAAGGTGAGGGAGGCAACGAGGGTAGGTACACAGGGTGAGGGAGGCAACGAGGGTAGGTACACAAGGTGAGGGAAGCACCGAGGGGAGGTGGACTAGGTGAGGGAGGCGACGAGGGGAAGTAAATGCGACGAGGGGAAGTAAATGCGACGAGGGGAAGTAAATGCGACGAGGGGAAGTAAATGCGACGAGGGGAAGCATTAAGTGGAATGAGACATGTTAGAGGACGTAGTTAAGGTGGAGAGAGAAGATACATATGGTGAGGGGAAAGTGACAGTGAGGTAGACATGGTGAGGCTAGAGAGAGAGAGAGAGAGAGAGAGAGAGAGAGAGAGAGAGAGAGAGAGAGAGGAGTGTAGGGTATCTTGGACAATCTATGTAAATTAATAGAGTTAGAGCAAGTTAGAGAGTGTGTGTAGTGTGAGTCCTACTGCAGCTGAGCTCAGCCAGACTGCGTTTAAGGAGCACTGTTCTCTTATCTGTAATTCAGCAGGTAGTGGAGTAGATATGTAATAACCCCAGGCAAGTATATACTGACCAACACACACATATACACACATGTATATATATAAATCTTAGGAGGGGTCTTTCCCTAGGTGCAGGTGTGGGGACCCTTAGCTCGGAGTAGTTAAAAAAAGGCTTCAAGTAGAAATACTTGAGGATGGCTGAATATGTAGGGTATGTAGGGATTACAATAGTAAAATTTTAAATAGAATACATGATCCAGCGCACATGTCTACAAGCAGGTGATACAAAAGAAAGAGTGCGGAGGAGGGGGATTAAGACATAAAGACCTACCCACCAAGAGACAGTAGGCCTACTGCAGTGATCCTGTGGTGAGATGATGTTATGACAAAACCAAAGTTGAACCAACCTTGACTTGGCACAGTATACACTTTATCCTGGGTGAAGGTGGTCTCGTGTCTCTGAACTGCACTCTCCAGTAAGTAGGTTTATTCAGGTATACACAAAACAGTTACATAGATTATCATACATAGCAACATATGTGTAGAGAACCTGGGATAACCCAAAAAAGTCAGACAGAGTGACTTATTTCCATTGGTATAAAGCAGAACAAGCTATTGTTGAAACAAATTTGTCCCAAAGCAATGCATCTTCAAACAATAGTCTGCAGTTCTAGGCCCCAAATTAATGGTATCTTTAGACTCGTGTTGTTTGCATTTATGTTAAGTAAACATATTTCAGGGATATTGGGTTTAATAAAGGGTTTATTATACAATAATTTATCGTGTTTCCGGACCAGCAGTTTAATATCAGAGAACAGGTTTCTTTTTGTCCAGTTCTTACCCAATATTTATGCTGCTTCAATGCAAACTCGACGTCTAAGAAAATATTCACTTTGAAGAATGAGCTTCGATTGGGACAACGTTTTGCTTTATTAGAGCTTTATCATGTATCGACTTGATGCAGCCGTAAGAGAGCGAAACGTTGCGCCAATAAAAGCTTGTTTTGTAACGTGTGTGTGTTTGTGTGTTTTCTTTTATGTTATTAGCAGTACGTCACTCAGATCAGTAACCTCAAGGTCCTTCCTTGTTTGTCATGTGCATGTCTAGCATTGTTTACAAGAACTGCAGTAAACACAACCCACAGTCATCTATTAGAGGTTTTTCATCGGCACTTTTTAATACCATTTTCATTCTTCAATACAAATTTACGATAAAAAAGAAGCAAAAACTGTGAGGGGAGACACGATAAAAATTCATTGTATTATTACAAACCGAACACTCACACCTCTGTGTATTTAGATGTATCTTATGTTGATCCACCGTAGCTTCTTAATAACTTTGACATTAAGCCAGACACTTACGTTTGCCACTTAAAGTTTTGAGAAGTTACATTTCTATGAGAAAGTAGTTATAATACTGACAGGTAGTTGGGATTTTAATTTAGTAAAATTTGATAACTGTGCAGTATGCTGCTACCCTATTCTATATGATAAATAAATAGTGGGAACTAAAGCTAAGTATGTTTTCCCTGTCATATTCCATCACACGGGATGGGGCTCATACAAGGTGTTGAAATCTGTCAGCGTAAGCTGGGGGAGTTTAGCAGGACAATAAGGATATCATCAAGTATTCCATTAAAGGTTCATCAGCTGCGGCAGCTTCAGATAACCTATTCATTGGAATGGGGATGTAAGAAGGGAAAAGGGAGACAGGCAGTACTTAAATTCACTACGTAGGGACTTACATTTGTAAAGTTTTATTTCTTCACAGCATTTTTAAGTTCACTTGATGATGAGCTGAACCCAAAGTTGAGAGATGAAAGGAAAGGGGTGGAGGTGAGCGGAGGGTTGAAAAAAAACATTGCATCTGATTGACAAGTAATTATTCTCCCTCTCTCTCTCTCTCTCTCTCTCTCTCTCTCTCTCTCTCTCTCTCTTTGAGATAGAGGACATACAGACAGGTTGACAGACAGACAAAGAGGGCTAAAGAGATTGAGAGAGGGGGAGAGTGAGTAAGTGAGAGTAAGAGAGAGACTAGCTCACCTGGTGGCCCTGGGGACTCCGTAGTGCTAGAGTGCCACATCCTTCCACTCTGTCGCTGGCTGGACCCACTACCTGTGATATATGACCCCGTGAGCCCCACCGACCTTCACTCCACGCCTCTCCAAGCACCTATAATCACCCTTACTTACAGACGACACAGGGGTGAAGACGGAGGGAGACACTAGTCTGGGGGTTACACGCTCTTGCCCACCTACCTGTGCTGCATTGTTATTCGACTGGCGCCCTGGTCCAGAGTCCAGGAGGCGTGGGAGGAGGTTTGGGCCTTGCTGGAAGGGGTAGTAAGGGCGGGTGTGGCCCGGAGGGCGGGCCTGGGTTAAGCTCCCGGGGGCTGGCGTGTAAAAACCAGGATGGTGGGTGTGCAATCAGTGCCAGGGTGACAGTGGTAACAAGCTGTAGAGTCGTCACGGCACCCCCGGGACCTGGCACCTTCCCTCCCTCCCTCCCTAACACACACACACACATGGCTCCCTAACCCCCTCTCCTTCTACCCCCCTCCGCCCCTTTTTCCTTTTCCTCCTCCCTTCATATGAAGCGAGGGGAGCCTTAATTCTGGGTAAATGCTCGTGATCCGATAAATATGAGCTACCCCTCACTCTGATCAGACCTCATTGCCTCCCACTGCACATGTTCTGTATAGACCTTACGGATTTATAGCTTCCCAGTGACAATAATAATAATAATAATAATAATAATAATTATTATTATTATTATTATTATTATTATTATTATTATTATTTTATTTTTATTTTTATTATTATTATTATTGTTAGTATTAATAATAATAATAATAATAATAATAATAATTGTAACAATAACAGTATTAACAGTAATATTAACAACAAAATGTGTTTCGTCTGCTGAGCGAGGCGAGAGAGGAATCCCCAATTTCATTAGCCCAGCCCCCTCTCCTCAGTGGATGCAGGGCGGTGATAAATTCATAACGCAGAAAAATATAAAACGAAGTTTACGTATACATACCAGTATGTGGTTGCTGAGGTCGAGTCACAGTTCCTGGCCCCGCCTCTTCGTTAGTCGCTACTAGGTCCACTTTCACATTGCTCCAAGAGCCTTATCGTACCTCTTCTTAAAACTATGCATCGATCCTGCCTCCACTACTTCATTCTCCAGACTGTGTGCGTGTGTGTGTGTGTGTGTGTGTGTGTGTGTGTGTGTGTGTATGTGTGTGTGTGTGTGTGTGTGTTACTCGACCGGCGAGAGTTTGCTGTCAGTAAATTTGGAGCGAATGTATATTTTTTTCTTTCCTGCTATTATTTTATTTTAAGTTCCACTTTTATTGTAAAGAGAAGGTGAGGCAAGAGGTAGAGGATAATAAAGTACCTGAGAGAGGCGAGTACTCCATTAGTGTCTCAGTGAGTCTTAGGGACTCGGCCCTGCCTCACATCTTTGTGTAGCTCAGGTATAAAGAACGAATCTGCACGTCTACATAGCGCTACATAAGGAGACTGACATGATCTGGTGTGATGGTCTGGATATTCCGGTGGCAGTGTGAATAATGAACTGTAATGCCGGGGTGTGAGCTCGAAACTGCGGTCCCTCGCGTTAATACTCTTCGAACACTTAAGACTGATGAGGCCTGGCCAAGACACAGAAGGGATAGAGAAAAGCGCCATCCCCATACTTCGAGTCTCAAGAACCTTGGGTGTTGAATCCACCTGTGTTGTGGAGTCATACTCTCTCCCTAGTCTTCTCTGGTCAAACATTCAACCAACCACTCGAAGGTCCCTCTTCCAGGAGGCATAATAATAATAATAATAATAATAATAATAATAATAATAATAATAATAATAATAATAACAAGAACAAGAGCAACAAGAACAAGAACAAGAACAACAACAATAATAATAATAATAATAATAATAATAATAATAATAATAATAATAATAATAACAAGAACAAGAGCAACAAGAACAAGAACAAGAACAACAACAATAATAATAATAATAATAATAATAATAATAATAATAATAATAACAAGAACAAGAGCAACAAGAACAACAACAACAACTATAATAATAATAAAAATAATAATAATAATAATAATAATAATAATAATAATAATAACAATAATAATAATAATACTGTAATAATAATAATGAGGAACCTCTTCCTACCCCGCCCTCTCTTGTCATTTTTTTTATGCTTCCATCTTTCTCCCTTTTCTATCCATTCCCTTCCTTTCTTACTTAATCTGCTCACTTCGATCCAAGTAGGACCGAAACACCGTCACAAGCTTATCTTTCCTATGTGCCGGTGATTTGTACATTCCGGTCACAGTATTGTTTCTCTTTGTTCTTTATCTGTCCACTTCCTTTCCCTTCCGTCCCTCGGTCTGTCCTATTTTTTTCTTGCTCACTTTTTCCTGTTTTTCCTTTTTTATTTCCCCTGGCTCCTCCTCTTGTTGCCTTCTCTTTCGTCCATTTTCCTCCTTGTCTTGCTGCTCTTGTCTCTTCCTCTTTATTCCATCCTTCCTTTTTCATTCCACCACCTCCGTCAATCATCCTCTCCATCTCTCTTGTTTCCCCTACATCTCTCCTTCCCATTCTTCCACTTTCACCATCCCTCTAGCCCACCTTTCACACCTCAAAACCTCACAAATGCGTGACTTTAAAATACAAACACATGCGACTCCATATTGTCCCGTCGAGTCGTTCGTGAGGCAGTAATATCGTTCGTGAGGCAGTGACCTCGTTCGTGAGGCAGTAACCTCGTTCGTGAGGCAGTAACCTCGTTCGTGAGGCAGTGACCTCGTTCGTGAGGCAGTAACCTCGTTCGTGAGACAGTAACCTCGTTCGTGAGGCAGTAACCTCGTTCGTGAGGCAGTGACCTCGTTCGTGAGGCAGTAACCTCGTTCGTGAGGCAGTAACCTCGTTCGTGAGGCAGTAACCTCGTTCGTGAGACAGTAACCTCGTTCGTGAAGCAGTAACCTCGTTCGTGAGGCAGTTACCTCGTTCGTGAGGCAGTAACCTCGTTCGTGAGGCAGTAACCTCGTTCGTGAGGCAGTAACCTCGTTCGTGAGACAGTAACCTCGTTCGTGAAGCAGTAACCTCGTTCGTGAGGCAGTTACCTCGTTCGTGAGGCAGTAACCTCGTTCGTGAGACAGTAACCTCGTTCGTGAAGCAGTAACCTCGTTCGTGAGGCAGTAACCTCGTTCGTGTAAAATGTACTGTGTGATGACGTCAAAAATGGAATTAGCCGATTAAAATTTTGATTTTGATTCCATAAATCTTGATTGGTTGTAACATTTGTGATTTCGAGTGCAGAATATTGCACGCGGGGTGTTGGGGAGGGAGGTGGGAGCACGGACTAGGGAGTGAGAATAGGGTAACAGAAAGAGGGAGACAGTAGGAGTGTGAGGGAGACGGGAGGTGTGTGAGGGAGACGGGATTGGTTGTGAAGGTGAAGGTTCTCGGAGAATCTGGTGTTGCCAGTAACAGAAAATTGTTGGTGAATTAATATTGACAGTGTAAGGCTCTGAGCCTCATCAGCAGGGAGAACCAGAAGCCACACTTGTAAACTAAGAAAAAAAAATTCTTTACGAAGAGTGACGGAATATTGGAGCGGAATTTAAGAGGAGGTAGTGAGTGCTTCAGCGTTTTAACGTCACTCTCTGAAGACGGAACACTGTAGTCAGTGTTCTGCTCTTGTAACTACAAGTACCTAATGAAATAGGTGTTCTTACACACACACTGGTCATAGACCGGGCCGCGGGGGCGTTGATCCCCGGAATGCCCTCCAGGTAGGTAGACACACACACAGCGAGTAGCGGCCAGGAGCTGTGACTCGACCCCTGCAACCACAACTAGGTGAGTACAACTAGGTGAGTACAATTAGGTGAGTACTCACACACATATTCATACACCCACATACACACAGGAACTATGAATCGACCCCTGCAGCCACACACACACACCCATACACACACACCAACTACACCACATCAAATATTTATAGACATAACATCAAAGCTCACACACACACATACACACACACAAACATGAGTGTCCCCTCCATGTCTATGATTGGTCAATAGCTTGGGGCAGGTTGTCCACTCCCCTGGGAGCTGCAGCTTGACGGGGACACCACTAAGGTGGGATGTCAGTGTACCTCTCCTACTTCGCCCTTACCTCCCACCTACACAACCCTTTAAGGGAAGTCTCTTCATGCCAGAGAAAGGCTCTTGATCCGAAAAGTGGGAGCTACTCTCCCTTGGATTAAACCTGATTACCTCCCATTCCCAAGGCATAGTATAACCCCTACGAGATTTTAGTATTAGTACTAATAATAATAATAATAATAATAATAACAATAATAATATTACTAATAATAACAATAATAACATTATTATTGTTATTATCATTAATAATAATAATAATATTATTATTATTATTATTATTATAATCCGGTTCATGGTGTCTCCCAAAAAAGTTCAATATTACAGTCTAGTTATTTCAAATCCCCCCAAAATTTCCGAACCTTTCTTGCCGATCGGAAAATTATAGAGCAATTGACGTGAAGGCAATAGTGAGGAAAGTGAACACCTCCTTATTGACTTTCTTGAGCAGGAACTGCAAGTCTCAGAGACTCAGTTTGCTTAAAATTATAGAAATTATAGCAGTCTACAGTTATATGACCAAGGAAGTTATAGCAGTCTACAGTTATATGACCAATGAAGTTATAGCAATCTAAAGTTATATAACCAAGGAAGTTATAGCAGTCTACAGTTATATGACCAAGAAAGTTACACCAGTCTTTAGTCATATAACGAAGGGAGTTATACCAGTATGCAGTTCTATGACGAAGGGAGTTATACCAGTGTGCAGTTCTATGACGAAGGGAGTTATACCAGTGTGCAGTTATATAACGAAGGGAGTTATACCAGTGTGCAGTTATATGACTGTGACATGCAAAGAGTATGTTACAATTTATTCGGTGTGTGTCACACTCCCATATAGGCTGCCTCACAACCAGCGAACCTGGTGCTAAGGGTTTAACGATCAATAGGGTACCCGTCGTTAAATCAGTACCTTGGTTCATTGACCAATCACAGGTAAGTCCGCCGAAGCTGAAGCAACGTGGGTCACTTGCGGTAAGAACTGGCAGACTTGCCTACCTGCTGGTTGAGTACGGTGTACTCTCTCTGGCTTCTGCTTTGCCATCTGTTACCGTGGTGTACACTTATTACTGGTAAGTAAGTCACATAGGCAACAGTTAGGCATCTTTATTCCGAAACGTTTCGCCTACACAGTAGGCTTCTTCAGTCGAGTACAGAAAGTAGGCAGGAGCAGTAGAGCTGTGAAGACGATGTCGCTTGATCTTCACATTGTTTCAGACTATGGAACAGAACTCTTCTCCAGGCTGAGGGACTGACCACCTCAAATCTACGCCTTCAAGGGTGATGGACTGATGATATCGTCTTCACATCTCTACTGTTCCTGCCTACTAACCTGACCTAACCTTCCTATACATCCTCCCCACCCACTCCTTCATCTGATCTATTCTCCCCATCCACTCCATCTCATCTAACCTCCCCACCCACTCCATCTCACTATCCTCTCCACTCATTTCATCATGTCTATCCTCCCCACCCACTCTTTCATCTCATCTATCCTCCCCACCCACTTTTCATCCCATCTATCCTGCCCACTCCTTCATCTCATCTAGCCTCCCCACCCTCTCCCTCTCTCCCTCTCTCCCTCTCTCCCTCTCTCTCTCTCTTCCTCAAACACGAGAAATAAATTAGATTTAAATTTAGTTGAGTAGAAAACTGGCGGCAAATGGTTGTTGGTTGGTGGTTCGTGTGCGTGCCCCTGCGTCCGTGGCACGGTCATGCTTGTGCCCCTGCGTCCGTGGCACGGTCATGCTTGTGCCCCTGCGTCCGTGGCACGGTCATGCTTGTGCCCCTGCGTCCGCGGTACAGTCATGCTTGTGCACCTGCGTTCGTTGCGCGATCATGCATGTGCACTAACGCCCGTGACACGGACACCTTATGCAACAAGTACAGAAGATGGAGAAAGTCCCAAGGGTGCACAACTGGACTAGTTCCGGAACTACCTACCTGGAGGGTATTCCGGGGATCAACTCCCCCGCAGCACGGTCCACGACCAGGTCTCCAGGTGGATCAGGTCTTTATCAACTAGGCTGTTACTGCTGGCCGCACGTAGTCCAACGTACGAACCACAGTTCGGCTGATCCGCAGGAGGAAAAAAATTGGTGATATAGGATCACGACGTACTAGATACTTAGGCACTCACAAAGTATGCCGGGAGAGACTAACGTGAGAGGGACACGAAGAAGGGGCAGAGATGGTCATGAAAGCCAAAATAAGCTACATTGGTGTTAATGAATCTTCGGGTTAAGGGTGCAGCGCTGTGTGGACCATAAGGGTTTAATGCTTGTTTTTCAGTATATTTTGGTTTAAGGCTGGTGAAAAAGTGGAACGAGTTAGATGAAGTAGTGGAGGTAAACGCTAGACTCAGTTTCAAGAGTAGGTACGATAGGCCCCACGGGGCCTGCTGCAGTGCTCCTTCTTGGGCGGGTGTGACTTGGACATGCTTAGCATGGGCCAGTAGGCCTGCTGCAGTGCTTCTTATGTTCTAACCGAGAAAGTCAATCGATTGTGGGTTCTCGTTCAATACGTGAGACTCGACCTTCCTTCCCCCTCCCCCCCCCCACGCAAGCACAACTTAGTTACTACGCACAAGGTATAAAATGGATACCAGAATAGACAAATGTATGGAATAAAGCTGAACAAACTAGTAAAAACCTCTCTGGTAGACAGCATCAAAACAAATGTGATAAACACTGTTATAAGAATACGAGAAAAAATAATAAACTTTATTAGCACCGTCAGCAGGGAGAACCAAACCTGCAGTTTCAAACTACGAGAAAACTAGTGTAGAAAAAACACTGGATTTTGTTTTTTTCACAAATATTGGTTAACAGTCAACATGGTATAGAAGTAATGTGTTTCACTACTGCTGGAAATTTATACGAAAACAAAAATGTCGTATAATACCGACAAGTTAAGTGAGATATATAGATGAATAAGAATCCAGGAATTACGAGCATTGGTGGTAGACGAAGTGTTGAGGCTGTATGATGTTATGAATCCATCAGCCGGGGAGTAAGATGATTGGTTAAGAGACTTGTCATCTTACTCCTTTAGTGATGGATTGTTTACATCAGACTACGTCTCAACTTGGTCTCCCACCAACGCTGATGTTTCTTGGATTCTGATTCATCACTGTATTCAACTGATGAAGCCTGCAGCGCAGGCGAAAATTTTCATCAATAAGGATTCCTAGTGTTGCAAATGTGTCTTGTTTAACAAAAAAAAATATATAAGACATCAATTACTGAAGACAAAACGATAATTACCACTGCTGCTGCAACTACAAATACTGAAGACGGGAAGACACAATCAAAGCACTATTCCTGTAACTACAAATACTTCGCACACATGAAAAGTTATGCAATTAATGGTTTAATTATCTCACCTTTAATGCAGCTTCTCCCCTCTGATAATTAAGCTTTTTAAAAATAACACTGTTAAATGTTCCATCATCATCTCAGAGCTTTCAACTCTCCTGTCAATATGTTTATTTCCTGCAGTCGCTCTTGTCGGAATAATTGAGTCGACACTTGACCGAGTACATATATATCCTTCTTCCCCTCACCTGAAATAATGCATATATTTTTCCCCTCACAAGACTCCCCTTACATACCTTTTTTCAGAGTGTGCATTATGCTTTCCCCTCATCGTCTCCCCTCACTTGCCTTCTATCCCTCGGCTTCGCCTTTTAAGATTTCCCACTCAGACGGCGTCAAGACATGGAAACACCATTTTCATGCCATGGAATTTTCTCTCCCCCTTTACCTTACTCTTTACCCTCTCTCCAACTCCCTATTCCTCTCCCCTTTACCCTTTTTTTACCATTTACTTCATCTCCTCTCCCTCCCCATTATTGACGTCGGTAACTGCTCCTGTTTTTGCTGGACACTTGAGTAGTACTCACTGTAGGATAGTTCAGAGTCATGGTTGTATACTACAGCTGAATAGATCAGGGTCGTGTTGCACAAGTGGATAGATCAGGGTCGTGTTGCACAAGTGGATAGTTCAGGGTCGGCTCAATTGGAGTGTCCACTGCCATGTAGGACCATTTAGTGAAAGCGAATAGTTCATTGAGGTGTACTTTAGATGGATGTAGACAAAATGGTTCAGAGAATCGACATGTTTATAAATTAGACACATGTGCAACACCTGGGTATCTTAATTGTGGGGCGAAACGTTTCAGTCATGAAGATACCCAAGTGTTGCACATGTGTCTAATTTATCCTCAGCTGGATAGTCGAGGGTCATTTAGCGCAAAGAAATAGTTAAGGGTCACATACTGTAGGTGGGTAATTGGGAGGGGAGTGAGTTGAGTGGTGGTGGTGCTGTAAGTGGGTGGTTGGCATGAGGTGTGACCTGTTAAAGGATTAAGCTCTTGATTTTATGTGGTGTTCCCTAAACCCGGCAGGATTACACCAGAGTATTATTGCCGCAGTTAGCACCTCCGCTTCTGCCGGGGGAAGCGGCACTGCTGCTACAACCCTTTGTAAAATTAAAATGCAAATTGGGGTACGAAATTGTTTCTAGTCAGAAAATTGAGTTACGAATTTTTTTTTCATCAAAAAAGAGGCATTTAAGATTGTCCCTCGCTTACTTTGGTCTTGTACTCGTGTTTTACATTGTCTTTCGCTTGTACTCGTGTTTTAGATTGCTTTTTGCTTGCTTTGATCGTGTATTTTAGGGTGTCTCGCTTACTTTGATCCTGTACTCGTCTCTTAGATTGTTTCTCACTTACTTTGGTCTTGTCTTCGTGTTTTAGATTATTTCTAGATTACTTTGGTCTTGTCTTCGTGTTTTAGATTGTCTTTCTCTTGCTTTAGTCTTGAACTCGTGTTTTAAATTGCCTCTCGTTTACTCTGGTCTTCTTCTCGTCCTGTTGGTTTAACCCCTTCAAAAGTTAGGCAAGGTGTCTTGACACTCGATAAGATCAAGGTGAAACTCAGTGAAGGTGCCTTGAAACTCAAGAAGGTGAAGGTCAATGAAGGTGTCTCTTGACACTTGATGGGTTTAAAGGCCACTAGGTGAGTGTCAGGCAAGAACATGGTCGTCCCACAGGACTCCGTCTTGGAAACTCTCGTTTCTATGAAATGACTTGTCGAGTTTCTTGCCAAATACCAACTGGGTGGCGATTATACCTAATTATCACCTCTCTTCCTCTTCCTTTGTTCCTCCGCCTCATCCTCTTCTTCCTTTCATCCTCTACTGCTGTTCCTCAACCTCCGCCTCGTCCTGTTCTTTCTGCTTTATTATATTTTCCCCTCATTTCTTTATTTGTTTTACTCTTCATCATCTATTAAATACATTGAGACAGAAATTGTATCTTAAGGCAAACTATTTTATTTTAAAGATTATTCAGACGATAACTTTCCTACATGTCAAGCGGAAATAATCTCTTTTCCTTGAAACTAGAGAGCCTGAGACCCGGCCGGCAGGACATAACTTTACATCTACCTTATGACCTCTACTTCATGGAGGATTATTGCAAATGCCGACCTTACATGGGGACGTTAGTTGTCATGTTCTTGCCCCCAGAGCGTGGGGTAGTAAAGTCTTTATATTAGTACTCCCATGCAGTAATATCTACCCTTGAAGGAAAGAAGAGTTTGATGATAATTTTCTACATCTTTTTTTATTTAAACTTACCAGATAAATTCCGGCATCCATCCATCATGAGTGCCAGAGCCAGTAAGGGTCAGTCTCCCAGTTAAATGTAGGTAGGAATGATTTTAATGGGCTTTGTGGTTTAGCTTGGTGTTGGGGGCCACCTGGCACCACGAGTTGAGAGAGTTGAGGAGATAGCGAGCAAGTTAAAGGGACGCCAGGCTCCAGCACTCAAAAAAATGCTCGCGTCCTGATTTAAAATTTTCAGCGGAGAATTGATAAGCAGATGATATTTACGTTGGTCACGGCCAGGTTGGTCCACATACACTAATTGTCCAGGACGTCCGTGACTCGGCTCACCTGGTCCTGGGCTGCTGCGGTCAAGTTGGTCTGTGGCTCTGCTCACCTGGTCTTGGTCATTCTGGCTGTTGGTCTGTGGATCTGTTCACCTGGACCTGGTTTGTTGTGATTATGTCAGCTGGAAGATGGTGTTTAGTGTCAGTCTGGCAGTCAGCAGCAGTCAGCAGTCAGCAGCAGCTGATTAATGACCTTCAGGTGATGGCAGTTGACTGGAGTACACCCGCTAAAAGTATTTTTGTGTCTGTGAGGTCTCTCGTAAATCATCTACGAAACTCTCCCATAAAAGGCTCACACTTAGCGTATTCACATGAAGAGGATCTCAATTAGTAACCGAAATATACCTGTCTTCATTTCAATACGTCAATTTTTGGACGTACTACTCAAAGTCAATATCTTACCGCTTCTAGGGTTTTAAAAAGTATTTTCTTTATTTAAATTAGGTTTAATTTATTAAAGTTAGGCTAAGTTAGAGAATGTTAGGTAAACTTATTTATGGTTAAATATAAGTTTTTATTAGTAAAATATGAGAGCGGCCGCCATACGTCTGGCAGCGAGATGGTCGAGGGAAAACATGAAAGTTTTAATATGAACGTTTGTCCCTTATAGCAGGAGGGAAGAAATAAACATCTCTCGTAATCACTGCTTCCTCTTCGCACCATTCCTTCCTCTTATTTCCTTTTCCCACCACGTTTTGTTCTGTTTCCTCTTCTTACCCCTCGTTTTCTCTCTTTCATTTTGTCACCAGTCTTTCTCCTTTTCCTCTTTTCATCACCCTTTCACTCTCATTTTCTCACAGTCGTCTTGTTCTCTGTGTTCGTTCTCATTACTCTTCCATCTCACTTGCTCCCTTCATTCTACTTTCCTTGACTCAGCCTCTCCAAGTTTTTCCCCACATCTCATTACCACAACTTTCCTTCCCACTGTCCTTCCCATCACCCTCATTCTCACTCTCCACCATCTCACTTCTCTTCCTCACACATTTCCTTTCTGCTTCCTACTCCCATTCACTTCCTCCTTAACCCTGGCCTTTTTCTCACTGCCTCTCCACCCCCAACACTCATCACCCCTATCCCTAGCACCTCTCCCACATCAAAAAACTCCTTCCAACCCCCACAACCCCTCCCCAACATGCATCCCCACCCATTCCCCCAACCCCTGGGGGAGGCACCGAAGCTGAGTGATTGATATACCGCCTTATTTTGTCGGTGTGAAAACAATGAACTTTTCCCAGGGTAGCGCGGCCTGGCCTCTCCATCCATCTTACCCTCTGACGCCTTCTCCTCCTCCTCCTCCTCCTGGGGAAGCGAGGGGAATTATAAACTTTACGGCTAATGGGGGGAGTAAGACGGGAATAATGATCAGAAAGAGAGAGAGAGAGAGAGGGGAAAGCCAGACATGACGGGTCATGAGGGGTAAGCATCCCGTTTTCTTTGCATTACCAGAAAACTGAAGAATTGTAAATCTTTCATTTTGCGTAAAAACGTTTTACAAATATTTTTTTTTTATGTAAATGTTTTAGATGATTGAGTTTTATAAGATTATTTTACAATTAGATGAAAAGGTTCATATTAAGTATGAATGTTTAAATTAGGAGGAAGTCTGGGGTGATTTTGGCCTTTGTAGGAACGTTGAAGAATTAGACACGTACTACACCTGGGTGTATTTATTTGAAGACATTTCGCCAACTAATGACTCTTATCATTTCAACACAGATGAGGTAATCAGTCCCTCAGCCTGGCAGAGGTGTTCAGTACTTTTGTCTTTGTCTATCTTTATATTATATATTATCTTATATCTATATATATATTATTTTCTATATATATATATATATATATATATATATATATATATATATATATATATATATATATATATATATATATATATATATATATATATACATATATATATATATATATATATATATATATATATATATATATATATATATATATATATATATATATATGCAAGAAAACCACTATGAAAAAATAGAAGAATTCCAAGCGCTTTCGTGACTACTCACATTATCAAGGAACTATAACAGGAAACATGACAAGAAGGGCTTATATAAGGGGCGAGACTACACCTCACAGTCACAACACACTAACAAAGACTACACCTTACAGTAGCGTAACATCTCACGACTCATAAGAACATAAGAACATAAGAAAGGAGGAACACCGCAGCAGGCCTGTTGGCCCATTCTAGGCAGGTCCTTCACATTCCATCCCACTAACAGAATATTTGCTCAACCTAATTTTCAATGCTACCCAAGAAATAAGCTTTGATAATTTTATTTACTCATGTGCAATTCCCACTCAAATCCAACCCCTTTCACTCATGAATTTATCCAACCTAAATTTAAAACTACCCAAGGTCCTTGCTTCAATAACCCTACTAGGCAGACTGTTCCACTCATCAACTACCCTATTTCCAAACCAATACTTTCCTATATCCTTTCTAAATCTAAACTTATCTAACTTGAATCCATTATTGCGGGTTCTCTCTTGGAGAGATACCCTCAAGACCTTATTTATATCCCCTTTGTTAATACCCATTTTCCACTTGTATACCTCGATCATGTCTCCCCTCATTCTACGTCTTACAAGTGAATGTAATTTAAGGGTCTTCAATCTTTCTTCGTAAGGAAGATTTCTAATGCTATGTATTAATTTAGTCATTCGACGCTGAATGTTTTCTAACGAATTTATGTCCATTCTGTAATATGGAGACCAGAACTGAGCTGCGTAATCTAGGTGAGGCCTTACTAATGATGTATAAAGCTGTAATATAACCTCTGGACTTCTGTTGCTAACACTTCTTGATATAAATCCCAGTAATCTATTTGCCTTATTACGTACGCTTAGGCATTGCTGTCTTGGTTTAAGGTTGCTGCTTACCATCACCCCCAAGTCCTTCTCGCAATCTGTATGGCTAAGTTCTACGTTATTTAACTTATAAGTGCTTGGGTTATGGACACTCCCGAGCTTTAGAACTTTGCATTTATCTACATTGAACTGCATCTGCCATTTTTCTGACCAGGAATTGAGTTTGTCTAAATCCTCCTGTAGTTCACTGACATCTACGTCTGAATCGATTATCCTACCTATCTTCGTGTCATCAGCGAATTTGCTCATATCACTAGAAATTACCTCGTCAAGGTCATTTATATATATTATAAACAACAACGGGCCCAAAACCGATCCCTGAGGAACGCCACTTGTTACAGATCCCCACTCGATTTAACCCATTTTGAACTGCTTCCTAGTGAGCCATGACTGATCCATGACAACACTTTTCCCCCAATGCCATGAGCAGCCACTTTCTTTAACAGTCTCTGATGTGGTACTCTATCAAAAGCCTTACTAAAATCCAAATAAACAATATCGAATTCTTTATCATTATCAACTGCCTCAAAAGCCTTACTGAAAAAAGTTAATAAATTAGTTAGGCAGGAACGGCCCCTGGTGAATCCATGCTGAGTATCATTAATCAAATTATGCCTATCGAGATGGCTTCTTATGTTATCAGCTATAATCGACTCTAGTAATTTGCCTACAATTGATGTTAGACTTATTGGGCGGTAATTTGATGGTAACGACTTGTCCCCTGCTTTAAAAATAGGAATTACATTAGCCATCTTCCACGTATCCGGCACTACACCTGTTTGAAGAGATAGGTTAAAAATGTTAGTTAAGGGTTCACAGAGTTCTGTGAAGAGGAACATAAGAAAGGACCTGAAACTCTTCCCAAGAATTAAGATTAGTCCAATTTATCATTAAATTCTTCCCAAATTTTATTAATTATAAATGAATCCAATTTATATAAACCAAAAGAAATATTCATATTATTTTCAAAACTGCTTTTAATGAAACATGATTCTATTATATTTCTCTCAACCATGGACTTGCTTGATACAACCTTCTCAGCATTTTGAAAATCAATTGGATGGTTAAAATCTCTCACATGAATAAATAGAGCATTAGAATCTTGTCCAGTTCTAATGCTATATTTATGTTGTTTTAATCTTAGTTCAAGACTTTTACCAGTTTGACCATAATAAACTTTATCGCATATTTTACAGGGAATCTTATAGACACATCCGTCAGCATTTTGGGGGGAATTTTTTATCAAAAGTCTTTTTACTGTATCAAGATTTTTAAATACAACTTTGATATTAAAATTCTTAAGAAAGGAAGGCATATCAACCAAGTTTTCATGGTAAGGGAGAACCAACATATTTTTGGTTGAATAAGGTTGGTTGTCCCTTTTGGATTGTAAAGTATTCTTTTAAAATAGCTAGGAATACTTTACAATCAAAAGGGACAACCAACCTATTCAACCAAAATATGTTGTCCTTACCATGAAAACTTGTTGATATGCCTTCTTTCTTAGATTTTAATATCAAGTTGTATTTAAAATCTTGATACAGTAAAAGACTTTTGATAAATTCCCAAATGCTGACGGATGTCATAGATTCCCTGTAAAAATGCATAAAGTTATTATGGTCAAACGGTAAAGTCTTGAACTAAGATTAAAACAACATAAATATAGCATTAGAACGGGACAAGATTCTAATGCTCTATTTATCATGTGAGAGACTTTAACATCCAATTGATTTAAAATGCTGAGAAGGTATCAAGCAGTCCATGGTTGAGAAATATAATAGATCATGTTTCAACAGTTTTGAAAATAATATGAATATTTCTTTGTTTATATAAATTGGATTCATTTATAATTAATAAAATTTGGGAAGAATTTAATGATAAATTGGACTAATCTTATCTGGGAAGAGTTTCAGCCCTATGTCCTCTTCACAGAGTCGTGAGTACGCTACTGTGAGGTGAGTCTTTGTTAGTGTGTTGTGACTGTGAGGTGTAGTCTGCCCATATAAGCCCTTCTTGTCATGTTTCCTGTTATAGTTCCTTGATAATGTGAGTAGTCACGAAAGCGCTTGGAATTCTTCTATTTTTCATAGTGGTTTTCTTGCATATTTTGATATCACCTGTTTACTGTGATCTTTTGCATATATATATATATATATATATATATATATATATATATATATATATATATATATATATATATATATATATATATGCAAGAAAACCACTATGAAAAATGAAGAATTCCAAGCGCTTTCGTGACTACTCACATTATCAAGGAACTATAACAGGAAACATGACAAGAAGGGCTTATATAAGGGGCGAGACTACACCTCACAGTCACATCACACTAACAAAGACTACACCTCACAGTAGCGTAACATCTCACGACTCTGTGAAGAGGAAAATAAGAAAGGACCTGAAACTCTTCCCAAGAATTAAGATTAGTCCAATTTATTATTAAATTCTTCCCAAATTTTATTAATTATAAATGAATCCAATTTATATAAACCAAAAGAAATATTCATATTATTTTCAAAACTGCTTTTAATGAAACATGATTCTATTATATTTCTCTCAACCATAGACTTGCTTGATACAACCTTCTCAGCATTTTGAAAATCAATTGGATGGTTAAAATCTCTCACATGAATAAATAGAGCATTAGAATCTTGTCCAGTTCTAATGCTATATTTATGTTGTTTTAATCTTAGTTCAAGACTTTTACCAGTTTGACCAAAATAAACTTTATCGCATATTTTACAGGGAATCTTATAGACACATCCGTCAGCATTTTGGGGGAATTTTTATCAAAAGTCTTTTTACTGTATCAAGATTTTTAAATACAACTTTGATATTAAAATTCTTAAGAAAGGAAGGCATATCAACCAAGTTTTCATGGTAAGGGAGAACCAACATATTTTTGGTTGAATAAGGTTGGTTGTCCCTTTTTGGATTGTAAAAAGTATTCCTAGCTATTTTAAAAGATTTATCAATTATGTTTCTTGGGTATTTTAAATCATTAGCTATTTCATAAATTTTAGAGATTTCTTCATCTATGAACTCTGGACTACAAATACGTAAAGCTCTCAAAAAAATTGAAGAAAAAACCGACACTTTAACTCTATCTTGATGTGAAGGTGCTTCCGTTATTAGCTACCTGAGATTGGATGATGGTTTCCCTCGACTACGAGCAGCTATATCTCCAAATGAAGGCGGAATTAACGGAAGCTAGAAGAGAGATTCAACGTTTGAAGGGTATATGCAAGGATTATCCCCGGAACAATGTCGCCGATGATCAGACCAACGAATGGATGCTAGTCGAATCTGAAGGGACGAAGCTGAAGTTGAAGAAGGTCCAGGAGACTGCTGTGAAAACCAGCAACTCTTTCTCCTTGTTATCAGACGAATGTGAAGACATCCCAGCGAAGACCATCTCTACAAAGACCGTCGAGAACGTCATGCACACCGCCAGTCGAGGTAAGAACATTGTTTTAGTTGGGGATAGTCAGATTAAGTTTATGGATAGGGAATTTTGTCTTAAGGATAGGAATAGGAGGCAGAGGGTGTGTTATCCTGGGGCTGGGATGAAGGATATTGTTAGCCGTCTGGACGACATCATGAGAGGTAATGGGAGCAATCCTATTATCTGTCTCAGTGCTGGAGGCAACGATGTTGGCAGACGTAGGAGTGAGGAGCTGATTAGCAGCTATAGGTCAGCAATAGACAGAATTAGGAAGAAGGGTGGGAACCCTGTCATATGTGGTATTTTGCCAAGGAGAGGAGTTGAAATGAATGGTTGTCCAGGGCAATTGGTGTCAATTGCTGGCTGGACAAATACTGTAAGGAAAATGCAGTAACATTCATTGACAACTGGGACCTCTTCTATGGCAGAAATGACATGTATGCCAGGGATGGGGTTCACTTATCTAGGTCTGGGGTGGGGGCACTGGCAACTGCAGTGGAGGGAGCTGTTAGGGCTTTAAACTAGAAAAAGTTAGTGGTATGGGTTATGGGGGGAAAACAGTGAAGTCCCAGTGTAGTAATGTTATAAATTCTAGGGGAACTAGTAATAGGCAGAATAAGGTGGATATTGGAAAGCCAGTGGCACTAGGTGACAAGGACAGTAATAGGTATAAGGGAAAACAGAAATGAGCAGGAAGGGTAAAGAGAAAGGAGGGTCTTTAAGTGTATATTTCACCAATAGTCGTAGTGCTAGGAATAAGATGGACGAGTTGAGAGTAGTTGCAAGTACAGGTAATATTGATGTTTTTGCAATAACTGAAACATGGTTTAATATGAAAATCGGGACTTGCCTGCCGAATGTCACATTCAGGGTTTTAAATTGTTCCAAGTAGACAGAAGTATCGGGAAGGGGGTGGGTGGCACTCTATGTCCGTGATCATTTAAATTGTTGTATAAAAATGGGTATAAAGTCTGAATTAACACATACAGAGTCTGTCTGGATAGAATTTTCAGAGGGGCATGAAAAATTGATTTTAGGTGTGATATACCGTCCCCCAAACTTAGATAGGGACCAAGGAGACTACTATGGGAGGAAATTGTTAAGGCCACAATGCACGATAACGTAGTTATTCTGGGTGACTTCAACTTTAGTCAAATTGATTGGAATTTTTGACTGGGAATTTTGAATCTAACGATTTCTTAGAAGTAGTTCAAGATTGTTTTTGAAGCAGTTTGTGACAGAACCTACAAGGGGAAATAATCTGCTTGACTTAGTTCTGGCAAACAAGGAAACCCTTGTTAATAATTTAGAAATTACAGAGGAACTCGGCGCAAGCGACCACAAATCAATTACCTTTGGCATTGAATGGAAGTTTCATAGTAGGAATAACTCAGTAACGGTCCCAGATTTTCGCTTAGCAGATTACAATGGACTTAGAGAACACTTATCATCTGTGGACTGGGGTAATGAAGAGAGCTATCAATATGACAGTTTTCTGAACACTATACATGCTGCCCAAAGAACATTTATCCCATATAAAGAAATTAGATCGAATAGAAATGACCCAAAATGGATGAATAATAGGCTCAAATATCTTTTAGGGCAGAAGAAAGGAATTTATAGGCGTATCAAAAGAGGTGAGGGTCATCTTACGAATCAGTATATTGACATTAAGAGGGACGTTAAAAGGGATAAGAAAAGCTAAGCGGACTACGAAATTAAAGTTGCTAGGGATTCGAAAACTAACCCAAAAGTTTTTTCCAGGTGTATAGAACAAAATTTAGAGATAAGATAGGTCCCCTTAAAAATAATTATGGGTATCTTACTGACAAAGAGAATGAAATGTGCTCTATTTTTAATAATTATTTTCTCGGTTTTCACTCAGGAAGACACTAATAATATCCCAAGAATTAGGTATTTTAGTGGGCCTGAAGAAGATAAATTATGTAGTATCACAGTCACTAGCGAAATGGTTATCAAACAGATAGACCGTTTGAAGCAAAATAAATCGCCAGGCCCTGATGAGCTTTTTTCAAGGGTTCTTAAGGAATGCAAAATTGAACTCTGTGAACCCTTAACTAACATTTTTAACCTATCTCTTCAAACAGGTGTAGTGTCTGATACGTGGAAGATGGCTAATGTAATTCCTATTTTTAAAGCAGGGGACAAGTCGTTACCATCAAATTACCGCCCAATAAGTCTAACTTCAATTGTAGGCAAATTATTAGAGTCGATTATAGCTGATAACATAAGAAGCCATCTCGATAGGCATAATTTGATTAATGATACTCAACATGGATTCACCAGGGGCCGTTCCTGCCTAACTAATTTATTAACTTTTTCAGTAAGGCTTTTGAGGCAGTTGATCATGATAAAGAATTCGATATTGTTTATTTGGATTTTAGTAAGGCTTTTGATAGAGTACCACATCAGAGACTGTTAAAGAAAGTGGCTGCTCACGGCATTGGAGGAAAAGTGTTTTCATGGATCGAGTCATGGCTCACCAATAGGAAGCAGAGGGTGTGCATTAATGGGGTTAAATCTGAGTGGGGATCTGTAACAAGTGGCGTTCCACAGGGATCGGTTTTAGGCCCGTTGTTGTTTATAATATATATAAATGACCTTGACGAGGGAATTACTAGTGATATGAGCAAATTCGCTGATGACACGAAGATAGGTAGGATAATCGATTCAGACGTAGATGTCACGGAACTTCAGGAGGATTTAGACAAACTCAATTCCTGGTCAGAAAAGTGGCAGATGCAGTTCAATGTAGATAAATGCAAGGTTCTGAAGCTCGGGAGTGTCCATAACCCAAGCACTTATAAGTTAAATAACGTAGAACTTAGCCATACAGATTGCGAGAAGGACTTGGGGGTGATGGTAAGCAGCAACCTTAAACCAAGACAGCAATGCCTAAGCGTACGTAATAAGGCAAATAGATTACTGGGATTTATATCAAGAAGTGTTAGCAACAGAAGTCCAGAGGTTATATTACAGCTTTATACATCATTAGTAAGGCCTCATCTAGATTACGCAGCTCAGTTTTGGTCTCCATATTACAGAATGGACATAAATTCGTTAGAAAACATTCAGCGTAGAATGACTAAATTAATACATAGCATTAGAAATCTTCCTTACGAAGAAAGATTGAAGACCCTAAAATTACATTCACTTGTAAGACGTAGAATGAGGGGAGACATGATCGAGGTATACAAGTGGAAAATGGGTATTAACAAAGGGGATATAAATAAGGTCTTGAGGATATCTCTCCAAGAGAGAACCCGCAATAATGGATTCAAGTTAGATAAGTTTAGATTTAGAAAGGATATAGGAAAGTATTGGTTTGGAAATAGGGTAGTTGATGAGTGGAACAGTCTGCCTAGTAGGGTTATTGAAGCTAGGACCTTGGGTAGTTTCAAATTTAGGTTGGATAAATTCATGAGTGAGAGGGGTTGGATTTGAGTGGGACTCGCGCATGAGTGGGTAGAATTGTCAAAGCTTATTTCTTGGGTAGCATTGAAAATTTGGTTGAGCAAATATTCTGTTAGTGGGACGGATTGTGAAGGACCTGCCTAGTATGGGTAAACAGGCCTGCTGCAGTGCTCCTCCTTTCTTATGTTTCTTATGTTCTTATGTTCTTATTTCTTGGGTAGCATTGAAAATTAGGTTGAACAAATATTCTGTTAGTGGGATGGAATGTGAAGGACCTGCCTAGAATGGGCCAACAGGCCTGCTGCAGTGTTCCTCCTTTCTTATGTTCTTATGTTCTTAGTGTACATAGGAACAATTATTTGTAGGTTTTCTGTAAATTTTAAATTTAAAATCAATGTTACCCTTAATAATAAAAACATCTAGGAAGGGCAATGAGTTATTTACTTCGAATTCAACAGTAAAATTTATAGAATGAGCTAAGCTATTTAATTTAACAAGGAAATGGTTTATATCTACTTCCTTAGGCATAAGGCACAAAATATCATCAACATATCTATACCACTTAGCTCTATTGGGAAGGATAGTGTTAAGCAATCTTGTTTCGAAAAATTCCATATATAAGTTACTAAGAACAGGTGAAAGAGGATTTCCCATTGCCATACCAAACTTCTGAGTGTAAAACTCATCATTAAATACAAATTTTGCATCAACAATACAAAGTTTAATAAGTTTAATGATAGTAGGAACTGGCAATGGTAAATCATAATTAACCAGTTCTTCAGATAAGAACCTTAGTAAATCATCAACTGGAACTTTTGTAAACAAGGAGGTAACATCAAAACTAACCATATTGAAATCATTTAAATCAGTCAAGGTGCTTAATTTATCAACTAAATCTAAGTTGTTTTTAACATTAAAATTAGAAATTTTTCCAACAATTGGGCTCAAAATATCAACAAGCCATTTAGAAAGTTTATAAGAAACTGAACCTATAGAGCTAATAATTGGTCTAACAGGATTACCAGGTTTGTGTGTTTTTATTAATCCATACATATAAGGTAAAGATGGATTAGTGGAAGTAAATTTTTAATTAATTCATCTTTGCCCTTCAATAGATGTTTTATTGTTTTATTGAAATTGCTGTTGACAGATTCTAAGGGATTCTTTCTAAGTTTAGAATAGGTTTCAAAATCATCTAGGAGGTTATTCATTTTATCTTGGTAATCGGTTTCTTTCATAATTACAATTGCATTAATTTTATCTGCTTTAGTAAGACGCAAATTTTTATTATTCAAAAGTGAATCATAAGACTTAAAAAATCTTTGAGGGCAATTGGGAATATTTTGTTTTAACATTGAGCTATATACCATCCCCTTACTAATATTAATTTCATCAGTGGATAAATCAGAGGATTTTCTAAATTACAAAAGGCTTTTGCAATTTCAACATTATTAAGTTTTTGAAGTTGCAAAACTTAAACCGAAACCAAGAGCAGCAGTTGTATTTTTATCTAATATTTCATCTGATAAGTTAATTACAAAATTGTTATTAGCGTGCTTTGTCCAATCACTATTTTCAATTAAATTATCTAATTTTCTTTGTAGTTTGTTTTTGAGATTATTACAAATTCTTCTGAGTTTATTATAGCAATGATCCAACATACTATGTTGCCATTCTGATGGAATAGCTTGATAAAAGGAGTATTTTTTGTTTCTCAATATTTTGAATGCTTCTTTCTCCTGTATTTTAGTAATTTCAATATGTTTCTGAAGAATGAATTCGAAGTAAATAACTCATTGCCCTTCCTAGATGTTTTTATTATTAAGGGTAACATTGATTTTAAATTTAAAATTTACAGAAAACCTACAAATAATTGTTCCTATGTACACTATTACTCTTCACATCAAGATAGAGTTAAAGTGTCGGTTTTTTCTTCAATTTTTTTGAGAGCTTTACGTATTTGTAGTCCAGAGTTCATAGATGAAGAAATCTCTAAAATTTATGAAATAGCTAATGATTTAAAATACCCAAGAAACATAATTGATAAATCTTTTAAAATAGCTAGGAATACTTTTTACAATCCAAAAAGGGACAACCAACCTTATTCAACCAAAAATATGTTGGTTCTCCCTTACCATGAATATATATATATATATGCAAGACAACCACTATGAAAAATAGAGGAATTCCAAGTGCTTTCGTGACTACTCACATTATCAAGGATAATGTGAGTAGTCACAAGCCTGGAATTCCTCTATTTTCATAGTGGTTGTCTTCATATTCTGATATCACCTGATTACTGTGATCTTTTGCATTATATATATATATATATATATACCATATATATATATATATATATATATATATATATATATATATATATATATATATATATATATATATATATATATATATATATATATATATATATATACATACATATATTAAAGATTCCTCAGACGGTGTATTAATTATATCATCTGTATGTTATCCAGTGTATTAATTTCCAGTCTGTAATATGAAGACCCAAACTGACCTTACTAGTGACGATGATTAAGACTCATATGCAACAGTTAGATATTTTTATTATGTAAACGTTTCGCCTGCAGATGAGGCTTCTTCAGTCAAAAAACAGAGGTGATTAAATATGTAAACAACAGAAGCAGATGATGTGGTCAGTCCATAAAGATAGCCAACTGTTTCACACGTGTCTTAAACATCAACTTGTAGGCACTGTATGCTGGTTTCGTCATCTTACTAATGATATATAGAGGTGTAAAACAACCTTTGGACTCCTCTTATATATACTTCCTGATATATGAGTGAAAAGTGTTGGCTCTAAGATGCGTCTGTTCTAGTAGGCCTACTGTAGCTCTTATGTATTCTTATGTAACACTGCTCACTACAGTGTTACTCAGGCTGTAATGGCACTCCACTGTTACTCAGGTGTAATGGCACTCCACTGTTACTCAAGTGAAATGGCACTACACTGTTACTCAGGTGTAATGGCACTACACTGTTACTCAAGTGTAATGGCACTCCACTGTTACTCAAGTGTAATGGCACTCCACTGTTACTCAAGTGTAATGGCACTACACTGTTACTCAAGTGTAATGGCACTACACTGTTACTCAGGTGTAATGGTACTCCACTGTTACTCAGGTGTAATGGCACTTCACTGTTACTCAGGTGTAATGGCACTTTGCTGTTACTCAAGTGTAATGGCACTCCACGGTTACTCAAGTGTAATGGCACTCCACTGTTACTCAGGTGTAATGGCACTACACTGTTACTCAGGTGTAATGGTACTCCACTGTTACTCAGGTGTAATGGCACTCCACTGTTACTCAGGTGTAATGGCACTCCACTATTACTCAAGTGTAATGGCACTCCACTGTTACTCAAGTGTAATGACACTACACTGTTACTCAGGTGTAATGGCATTCCACTGTTACTCAGGTGTAATGACACTCCACTGTTACTCAAGTGTAATGGCACTCCACTGTTACTCAGGTGTAATGGCACTCCACTGTTACTCAGGTGTAATGGCACTCCACTGTTACTCAGGTGTAATGGCACTCCACTATTACTCAAGTGTAATGGCACTCCACTGTTACTCAAGTGTAATGACACTACACTGTTACTCAGGTGTAATGGCACTCCACTGTTACTCAAGTGTAATGGCATTCCACTGTTACTCAGGTGTAATGACACTCCACTGTTACTCAAGTGTAATGGCACTACACTGTTACTCAGGTGTAATGGCACTACACTGTTACTCAGGTGTAATGGCACTCATTACTCTTATCTCATTACTACGATAATTTCCTCCCCTTTCCTCCCCCATTTACACCCTCCTTTATTCTTTTTCTGTCATCTTCCCTTTCCTTATCTCTCTCCTTTCTTTTTTCTCTTTTTCTTCGCTTTAATTCGTTCTCTTCCTTTTTTTCACTCTCACTTTCTCTTCCTTTTCATCTCCTATTCTTTCTGTCACATTTCTCTCCCTAAATCCCTCCCTCTCTCTCTCTCTCTCCCCCTCTCTCTCTCCCCCACGCGGCCCACCTCTCGGCGTTGCCTTATTAATATTCATTATTTGAACACAGCATCTGGCGCCCTCAGGTGAGTGATTAGACAAGCACGAGATACGGCAGGTAACAGGGGAGAGAGACACGTCTTTGCTGGGGCAGAATGTTTTGTTGCTGGAGGATGAAATGGGAAGGGGTGATGGTATGGAGGATGAAGGGGCAGAGAGGGGGAAAGGAAAAGTAAGGAAAAGGGAAGATGATTTGCACCCACAAAATGAACAGGAGGAAAATTGTAAGGGAAATGATTGCTGTACCATGAACTAGGGGAGGTGATAACAGGAAGAGGAAGAGGAGAGGAGGGTAATAATTAAGAAAGGGGAGATGAAGGTTGGAAACTAATGGTGTATAAGAGGTGAAGAAGATGGGAAGGATAAATATAACAGCTGGTAAAAAAAATAGAGATTATGGAGAAAAATAGGCATACAAGATGAGAAGGACTGGAGGAAGTAATGAGAATGCCAAGGCGTACAGGAAGAACACAAGATGTGAAAAAATTATGAAAAACGAGAAAGAAAATGGAGGTGATGGGGAGAGGAGGCAGAAAATAAGAAAAAGATAGTTGGAAGAAAACCGGGAGGAGAAGAAACTGGGTTAAATAGAGAAAAAAAAGAGGAATAAGGTTAGAGGAAAAAATAACACGAGAGATGTGGAAACTTGTAATTACTAAAGTGGACAGTGTTGAGGTAAATAATAAAAGATGTAGAAGAAAATATAAAACAATGAAGAGAATTAAGGTTTCGTGAAGGTAAGATAAGCAGAGGTGACAGGTGGATGGTAAACACTGGAGGCTCAGCCCTCATTCCAGGTGTTGACACTGTCATCTCTAAGACGGGAGTCGTGTGTGGTGCCACCCAGCCACGGGAGGTGGCACCCTCTCCCACCGTCTGTATCTTAGTCCAAGTTATCTACTGAGCAAGAAAATTAATGTAGATCTATCTCTAGTTTAACTAGGCAGGGAGGAAGTGGAGTTTAAACCTACTACTACTGTTGCTATTACTACTATTACTGTTGCTCCTACTACTAATATTGTTGCTCCTACTACTATTACTGATGTTGCTACTATTACGGCCATTACTACTACTACTACTACTGTTGCTACTATCTGCAACAGTTACAACTGCCATTTCAACGACTATTATTACTATCCCCCAGGTAGTTAATGGAATGACCGTGCCCTCTGTGACACACACAAAACCAGGCCAAGTGTCTGTCGACAAGTGGTTTTGACAACTGACAACTGATAGCCGCCACTTCTACCACAGACACGCACGTGAAGCAGTATCGTTAATAGTGCTCCCGGGATTTAGCGTCTAGCAGCTGTCCTACGTTATTATTAGCGGTCATAGTACGTGATTGAATCAGTGAACATACCTACAAGAGTGCAACAGCTTTCTAGAGTGTGAATAATGTGGTAAGATCAAGAATTTTACAATTTAAATTTGAATGTGGGTGATTTTACTGGAAGGTGTGTGAGTGAGGGTAGCAATCAGCTGGTCAGTGCCGGCCCCAGTGTTGACACAAATAATCAAAACAATCATAGTTAATGGGTCAAGATTTGTTATGACCATAATACTAAAGGAAAAAGCGTGAATATCAAGTTTTTTATGCATGATAAAATCTACGGAGGTAGTTACAAATTGAAGGAGATCATAGAAACCACCACCAGGAGCCGCCATTGTTGTGCAGACGACGTCACTTGCCTATGTGTGGCAGCAATTTTTGGTTGGTGTTTAAAGTGTCAGTGTGTGGCCCTGCTGGTTGTATGCTATACCATCACTCTCTCCCTAACTTTTAGTGCCAGCAGATAGATAGGAGTAACCTTGACAATATTTAGTAAGTGATTTCAAATCTTCAGAAGAGTTGTGTAGCCTAGCGACCCCCCCCCACCTCCTTTTTTCTCAAAGAACAACAAGCTAGTACACTAACACACGTGTACACCAGTAAGTATTATAATAGTAAATATTAGTGTACATTAATAAGAATTAGTGAGAAATATTTCTATGATCTCCAAAAGAGTAGCGTAGCCTAGCGTGATAAAGCGACCCCCCCCCTCCCTTTGTTCTCAAAGAATGACAAGCTAGTAAACGAGCACACACACACACACACATGTACACCAGTAAGTAATACAGTATTAAATATTAGTATATGTTAATGTGGAATAGGGTGTGAAATATTTCTATTATAATCAAAAGAGTAGCGTGGTCTAGCGTGTTAAAGTGACCCCTCCCATTTTTTCAGACTGAGACGCGCGTGCACACACACACACACACACACACACACACACACACACACACACACACACACACACACACACACACACACACACACACACACACACACACTACACTCGTACACTCGTACACTCATACTCACATATTCACGTACTCAGACAAACCTAACCTAACATATTAGATCATAAATCCTTCCCCTCCACCACACACCTATTTTTTACACAAAGCTGAAGGAGCTAGAGCATCCTAACAGGATATAAAATGGGATCTCAAAAGGGAGGACGTAAAGGCAAGGGAACTGAGGATGGTTGGTCTGAAAAGGAAGAATGGGTAGAATGGCTCAAGAACAAAATGAATAAAGAATGGGAAAAGAGGATAAATGAGCTTTACAATAACATGTTAGAGAAGATATCTGCAGAGAGCAAAAAGTGGGAATCACGAGCTGTAGTAGCTGAGGCAAAGATACAAAGATTGGAGGAAGAAATGGATGTGCTGAAGCAAGATATAAAGATGAGGTCCGAAAGGAGTAAGGTGACTGAAATGGGAACATCAGTAGGCAGGGAGGGGACTGAAGGAGGGGATGGAGCTAAGTCTTTAGCAGACGTACTATCAGGTCATCAGAGTGTCCAGGAGATGATAAGGGGAACAACAAAGGAGATGCTTAAATCAGATATAGAGATATTGAGAGAAAAGAAATGGGAAGAAGAGAGGGAGAGGTCAATAATTATTCATGGGCTTTAGGAGGCTGAAGGGAAGACCTATGATGAAAGAAAGCATTGGGAGGAAACAGAGATTAAGAGCATCATTGCAATAACAGGAGAGAAGGACATGTCTCAGGTAGAAAATTTTCACAGACTTGGGGGTATTCGAGGGAAAAAAATCGACCAATCAAATTGACATTCAAGACGGAAGTGGTAAGGAACAGGATACTACAACAGAAGCCAATGTTAAAAGAATCTCAGGAATATCAACAAGTGTACCTCAATCGAGACAGAACACGAAAAGAAAGGGAACAACTGAAAGTGAGAGCAAGACGAAATCAGTGGAAGGAAAGAGAGACAGGACAGGCAACGACAGACAGGAAAGAACAGCCTCTGGGGGATCATCAAACACACATGCTTTTAGAAACCCCTCAACCCCTGTCACCATATATCAACCAAACACAATAACCACAAACAAACCACACATCATAGCCCCCACCCCCTAAGCACTAATTTCACAATCACAGCAGCTTCCCATAATCTACCCTGCCTCCCACCTCCCCAGCCTGCACCTTCCTCTCCCATCTCCCAAAATATAGTAATGGAAAGGAAGCTAAAGGTATGGTACACCAATGCAGATGGAATAACAAATAAGAGTGAAGAGTGGCAAGAACGTATCACTGATGCATCACCTGACATCATAGCACTAACAGAGACAAAACTTACAGGAATGATAACAGATGCAATCTTTCCACCTGGATATCAGATCCTGAGGAAAGACAGAGAGAACAGAGGGGGAGGAGTAGCGCTGTTCAGCAAAAACCAGTGGAGTTTTGAGGAAGTGAAAGGAATGGACAGAAGGGAAACAGAAGACTTCATTGTTGGAACACTTCAGACTGGGGGTCCAAAGGTGATGATAGCAGTGACGTATAACCCACCACTGAACAGCAGGAGGACAAGACAAGAGAATGATGTGCACAATAGGGCAATGATGGGTACACTAGCTGAAGTGGCCAGGAGGGCTCATATGGGTAGGACAAAATTACTCATAATGGGGGATTTCAATCATGAAGAGATTGACTAGGAAAATCTAGAGCCACATGGGGGTCCAGAAACATGGAGGGCTAAGATGTTGGAGACTGTATTGGAGAACTTCATGCACCAGCATGTTAGGGATACAACCAGAGAGAGAGAGAGGAGAGGATGTTGCAGCGAGGCTGGATCTCATATTCACCTTGAATAGCTCAGACATAGGGGATATCACACGAAAGACCGCTTTTCGCTAGTTATCATGATGTCCTGAGTTTTGAATACCTTGTAGAGTTACAAATGGAGAATGCAGCAGCGCGGGAACAACGAGAGAAGCCGAACTTCAGAAAAGGGGACTACATAGGAATGAGAAGTTTCCTGCATGAAGTGCAGTGGGAAAGAGAACTAGAGAGAAAGACAGTAAATGAAATGATGGAACTAGTGACCACTAAATGCAGGGAAGCAGAGGAGAAGTTCATACCAAAGGGTAACAGAAAAAATAGTAAGACCAGAGTGAGCCCATGGTTTAACTGGAGGTGTAAAGAGGCTAAAGCCAAGTGTGCTAGAGCATGGAAAAGGTATAGAAGGCAAAGGACTCAAGAAAACAAGGAGTTGAGCAGAAGAACCAGAAACGAATATGCTGGGATAAGGAGAGAGGCCCAGAGGCAATACGAGAACGACATAGCATCAAAAGCCAAATCTGAACCAAAGTTGTTATACAGTCATATTAGGAGAAAAACAACAGTCAAGGACCAGGTAATCAGGCTGAGGAAAGAAGGAGGGGAGCTCACAAAGAATGACCAGGAAGTATGTGATGAACTAAACGCAAGATTTAGAGAAGTATTTACGGTAGAGACAGGGATGCTTCCAGAAAATCGTGGAGGTAGGGTGCACCAGCAGGTGCTGGACACAATACACATAACCAAGGTAGAGGTGATGAAACTGCTAGGTGAACTAGATACATCAAAGGCGGTGGGCCCAGATAAAATATCTCCTTGGATACTGAGAGAAGGAGCAGAGGAACTGTGTGCCGCTAGCAACAATCTTCAGTAAATCTATCGAAACTGGACAATTGCCTGAGGCGTGGAAGACAGCAAATGTAGTTCCAATTTTTAAGAAGGGAAACAGACAGGAAGCGTTAAACTATCGACCAGTGTCTCTGACTTGTATAGTATGTAAAGTAATGGAAAAGATCATCAGGAGAAGAGTTCTCTAACATATTGAAAAGATTGGGCTCATACATGACAATCAGCACGGCTTCAGAGATGGGAAATCCTGTGTCACAAATCTACTTGAGTTCTACGATAAGGTAACAGAAGTAAGACAGGAGAGAGAGGGATGGGTAGATTGCATCTTTTTGGACTGTAAGAAGGCTTTTGACACAGTACCACACAAGAGACTGGTGCAAAAATTAGAGGAGCAGGCAGGACTAATAGGGAAAGTACTGCAATGGATCAGGGAATACCTAACAGGACGGAAACAACGAGTGTTGGTACGTGATGAAGTGTCAGAGTGGGCGCATGTGTCGAGTGGGGTTCCACAAGGGTCAGTCCTAGGTCCGGTGCTGTTTCTTATATATGTGAATGACATGATGGAAGGAATAGATTCAGAAGTGTCACTGTTCGCTGATGATGTGAAACTGATGAGGAGAATACAAGCGGACGAGGATCAGTTAAGATTACAAGGGGATCTGGACAGACTACAAGTCTGGTCAAACAAATGGCTCCTGGAGTTTAACCCCAGTAAGTGTAAGGTCATGAAGATTGGGGAAGGACACAGAAGACCGCAGACGGCATACAGGTTAGGGACTCAAAGGCTGCAAACGTCACTTAAAGAAAAAGATCTTGGAGTAAACATTATAACGAACATGTCTCCTGAGGCACACGTCAATTAAATAACTGCTGCAGCATATGGGCGATTGGCAAACCTGAGATTAGCGTTTAGACATCTGAGTAAGGAGTCATTCATGACATTGTACACCGTGTATGTCAGGCCAATACTGGAGTATGCAGCACCAGTATGGAACCCTCACCTAGTCAAACACGTCACGAAATTGGAGAAAGTGCAAAAATTTGCAACACGTTTAGTCCCGGAGCTGAGAGGTATGTCTTATGAGGAGAGGTTAAGGGAATTCAACCTGATGACACTAGAGGACAGGAGGGACAGGGGGGGACATGATAACAACGTATAAAATACTAAGAGGAATTGACAAGGTGGACAGGGCTGAATGTTTCAGAGATGGGATACAGGAACAAGGGGCCACAATTGGAAGATGAAAACCCAGATGAGTCATAGGGATGTTAGGAAGTATTTCTTTAGCCTTAGAGTTGTAAAGAAGTGGAATAATCTGGAGAGTGAAATAGTGGAAGCAAGTTCCATACATAGCTTTAAGAAGAGGTATGATAAAGCTTATGGAGCAGGAGAGAGTGAATTAGTATCGACCAGTGAAGAGGCGGGGCCAGGAACTATGACTCTACCCCTGCAACCACATATAGGTGAGTACACACACACACACAACAGGCTGATAATGTATATTTGCAAATACTTGCCTATTGTTTCCTGACCTTGCTTTTAAAACATCAAAGAACTGTCTGTACCAGATTTTGCTTTGTAGCTTCTCCCACAGAGTTTCTAGAAGCAGGGAAAGCAAGAGAAATAAGGGTGAAATGGAACATGGGAAAAAGGAACTGAAGAAGGAAGCAATGGAGACAAAATGAGAAGAAATGGTAAACGGAAGATAGGAGAAAATGGGAGACATATATAGGGAGGTGGAAGGAAGGGGGAAGGGGGAGAGAGAGAGAGAGATAAAAAAAGAGAGAGAGAGAGAGAGAGAGATAAAGGAAGAGAGAGAGAGAGAGAGAGAGAGAGATAAAGTGAGAGAGAGAGAGAAGCAGTCACTTTGTTAACAAGGTGAGATGAAGACAGTTCATTCACACTATACATAATGTTTGTAAACACGTCTTGGTCAGGTCAGGTTTTCGATGTGTAATGTTGACACTATATATCATACAATGACACAATCTGCTGTATAATGAACTGACATCATACATTATACAGTGATCTTTCCTATTGTATGATAAACTGGTACCAAGCATCGTACAATATTTTGTAGGATAAACTGGTCTCGTACATGATTCACTGATCTTTTTATAGTGTATCATAAATTTGCACCATACATCTACCTGAAGTCTACCTGGAGTCTACCTGGAGGGTATTCCGGGGATCAACGTTCCCGCGGCCCGGTCCATGACCGAACCTGAAGGTGGATCAGGGCCTGATCAACGAGGCTGTTACTGCTGGCCGCACGTAGTCCAACGTACGAACCACAGCCTGGCTGATCTTTAGGTATCTGTCCAGCTCCCTCTTGAAGACAACCAGGGGTCTATTGGTAATATCCCTTGGGCCCTGGACACTTTTTGTGTTTTCTCTTAGTGTATTAATGGCGCTCCTACTTTTCACTGAGGGGTATGTTGCATCGCCTGCCAAGTCTTTTGCTTTCGTAGGAAGTGATTTCTGTGTGCAGATTAGGAACCAATCCCTACAGGATCTTCCAGGTGTAAATTATGATGTATCTCTCTCGCCTGCGCTCCAGTGAGTACAAGTCAAGTGCTTCCAGGCGTTCCCAGTAGTTAAGGTGTTTGATGGCACTTATACGTGCAGTAAAGGTTTTCTGTACATTCTCTAGATCTGCAATTTCACCTGTCTTGAATGGAGATGTTAATGTACAGCAGTATTCCAGCCATTGGCTTAGCATCTCTTGTCTTGAATGTTCTCATTATCCATTCTATCCGTTTCCTCGTAGATGTGATAGTGGCACTGTTGTGATCCTTGAAGGTGAGATCCTCAGACATTACCACTCCCATTTCCTTCATATTACTTTACCGCTCTATTGTGTGATTGGAGTTTGTAATATACTCAGTCCTAGCTATTATTTCCTCCAGTTTTCATAACGGAGTAGTTGGAATTTGTCTTCATTGAACATCATATTGTTCTCTGTTGCCCATTGGAAAACACTAATCTTTAATATCATATGATAAACCAGCAACATATAATGATTCGCTCACCATACACCATAAAACATACACCCATTCACCATACACCATAAAACATACACCATTCACCATACACCATAAAACATACACCATTCACCATGCAGTAACTTGACTTCGTCGTGTAGATCCTGTGTCGCTATGAGCCGCGTCCTGGCAGTCTGTGTGGCACTAAAGTCATCACAGTGGCACTTTACCTGGCATGGTCCCACCTGTTAACTCGTACATAATTAATCAACACCTGCAGTTGCCTTCCCTCGCAGCACCTGTGTCATTACCCAGGTCCTCCAGGACTCCACAGCCACCAGCATCTTGAAGGGTTGTAAGAACCTCTCATTTACCTGAAGAAGTCCTCAGCATCCCTCCAGAGGCGCTGCACGAACATAACACTCTTCTCCCCGTCTCCTGTTCTTCTCCCCGTCTCCTGTTCTTCTCCCCGTCTCCTGTTCTTCTCCCTCTTCCCTGTCCTTCTCCCTCTCCTCTGTCCTTCTCCCTCTCTCCTGGCCTTCTCCTTCTCCCCTGTTCTCATCTTCTCTGTTCTTTTCCATCTTCTATTCCTCCGTTCTTATCCTCCTCCCTGTTCTTTCCCCCCTCTTTCCTATTTTCCCCATTACATTTCTTTGTTCTTCCCTCTCTTGTTTTTTCTTCTCCAATTTCTCTGTTCTCTCACTCCTCCATCATCTCTCTCCATCTCTTCCACTCTGTCCTTCATCCACATTCTTCCACCTTCCCCTCTCCTCTCCCCCTTCTCCCCTCCCCTTCCTCTTCTCCCCTCCCCTCCCCCCTTTCCCCAGAGGGCGCGACACACGACCTACACACTAATGTAAATCCTCCCCAACACGCGCAAATGGGAGAAAAATTCCCAGGCTTACTTAGGGTCCTCCTCCTCATTTCCCTCCCCATCTCCCCTCCCCATTCCTCCTCTTCCCTCCCCGGTTAATAATTAATCATAACCTTGTGTATGTAAATTACCTGGGCTGTCGGCGGCCTCTCGTGCACTCACTGTCGGGATCAAAAGGCTGTGGAAGATGTGAAGGGAGACGAGGCAAGGAAGCAGAAGGAGGTGGAAAGAAAAAGAAAAGGTAAGAGTTAAGGGAAGAAAAGGAAGGTAAGGGTTAAGGGAAGAAAGGAAAATAAGAGTTAAGGGAAGAGGGAAGGTAAGGGTTAAGAGAATAAAAAATAAGAGTAAAGGTTAAGGGAAAGGGAAAAGTAAGAGTAAGGTTAAGGGGAAAGGGAAAAGTAAGAGTTAAGAGGAGATATAGACAGTAAGTGTTAATGGATGAAGGGAAAGATAGGAACGGATGATTATAAAAGAAAAGGAGAATTATACAGATGTGAAAGTTATAATAGTACAGAGAAAGACCTGTAAATGGTTCAGGGGTAACAAAAAAGGCACAATACCGTGACTGGAACAATCACAAATAACCGCACATAGAAGAGGAGCTTACACGACGTTTCGGTCCAAGTCGGCCCGAAACGTCGTGGTTACCCTCTGCTATGTGCGGGTTATTTTGTATGGTTGAGGGATTATCCAGTCAGTAATTTTCCCTACAGTTGTACTAGTAACACTGTGTTCTTAGTACATAAAAATCTTTGGGTATGGTTATCCTCGGGTCGTTTAAATTTCTCTTTCGTTCTCTTCTCTGGTTTGATAGCACATTTTGTTAATATTCCTGTTTATATTTCTAAAAAAATCTACATCAGGGTAGTTGAAATCTGACTTGGTTGAACATTGTTATTATGTGACCTACTGAAAGTTCCGAGTTACCTGACTTCGAGTCCTGTTATCCTCGATGTCTGACAGTCACTGTTATTGCAGGTTTGTGATTTCTATCTTCTACTTTCTGCTATGGAGGCCTCTGATTTTATTTTGTTCACTGTTATTCTTGGGATCTGATTTGTTGTAGAATTGAAGATCCATCTTCCCATTTTTCCAGTTATTCATTTTGTACAAATTGTGTCATGTTACATAGTGAAAATTAGCAAAAATCTTTAATTTTCACTCTATTTTCACTTTTTTGAGGAATGTGATTTTTATCAAAATTCATGAAAAACTTAGCGAAGACTGTGTAAATTTGAGCATTTTGCTTGTCTTCCAGCTTGTTTAAAATCATGTAATGGTCTTGTATTTGGGAGAAGCTTTGTCTTCTGTTGGTAAATGTTATAAAACATTCACCTGTATTTACATAATCTGTAAATACAGGTGAATCTATTGGTCTATAGTTTTTCAGTTGTTTGTTGCCATTTTTGTGGACTGGAGCTAAATTAGTGTTTTCAGAGGTTTTCGAATGATACTTATAT
The DNA here is from genome assembly GCA_009830355.1 of Cherax destructor. Taxonomy (NCBI): domain Eukaryota; kingdom Metazoa; phylum Arthropoda; class Malacostraca; order Decapoda; family Parastacidae; genus Cherax; species Cherax destructor. The sequence goes on along the minus strand of WNWK01003432.1, from coordinate 10,367 downwards.
ATAGACGTTGCTTCTATATTAAAGGCCTCTGAATTTTATCTTTCCAGTTATTAATGATTATGGCGTTGTGTCTGGGCATGGGGCACTGAACATGGGTATGCTATGAATGGCGTCTTCTAAGTCTGTGGTTGTGAAGTGACAGAAGGAAGAAACAACAGAGTGTATTGAAACACTTGATTTATTAGAAGAACAACTGAAGAGTTGGTATATTATTAATGAAAATATTATACCACACATATTAAGTAAATTTTCTAAATTTGTTCAAAAATATAAGACAAGTGTAGATATAAATCCAGATGTTGTCTTGTTAACTTTTTTGGGGCTAGTTTCTAGTTTTTTGTACCGTATGATCTTGTCTACGTCCATAGGATGGATATCAAGTGCATAATAAACTATCCACTTTGGCGAAAATCAAAATTTGAAAATAAAGAAAGAGAGTAGCAAAATAGATGCTAAGTGTTTAATTATAAGAAAAAGTTATGGAAATTTTAGGTGACACCTGGCGAACTTAGCTTAAAAGCAACCATTGTTTTTGCCAAACAAGCAGAGTAAACAAATTTTTTTTTGCAGTGACTCCTCAAAAATCAACCTGAACCTTACTGAAAAAAATATATTTCAATATTATTGTAGAGATCTTGTCATCGTCACCTCAGTCTCAGAATGGTTAAAATTCTTCCCTTATTTAGAACATTGGTATTCTTCTGTATTTCCTCCTCATTTTTCTAACCCTTTCTCTGCCTACGTTCCCTCCTCGTCCTCGTCCTCTTCTTCTCCCCTTTTTCCTCCTCTTCCTCTCTTTTCCTCCTCTAGACTAAGACTTACTCATCTCGTAAATATTTTCGCTTGTTGATCTTCTGTGTTTAAACATTCTTCTTTGCTTTGTCATGCATATACTCACGGTTTGTTTATGTTTCCCCTCCTCCTCCATCATCATCTCCCTCCCTCCCTTCTTCCCTCTCCCCCTCTGTCCTTTCTCCTCAGTCGGAGTTTTTAAGATAGTTTCTCATTTTCTCCCACAAGGACCCAAGAAACAGAGCTTAACATAATGATGGACACTCAGAAAGAAACAAAGTGTTGTATATACTTTCTTACAAGTGTGGCTCATGTGAGCGAGTGTTTCTCATGAAGTGTAAGTGTTGCTGTTTAAGTGTAAGTGTTGCTGTTTAGTGTCAGTGTTGCTGTTTAGTGTCAGTGTTGCTGTTAAGTGTCAGTGTTCGTTTTAAGTGTCAGTGTTGCTGTTTAAGTGTCAGTGTTGCTGTTTAAGTGTCAGTGTTGCTGTTTAAGTGTCAGTGTTGCTGTTTAAGTGTCAGTGTTGCTGTTTAAGTGTAGTGTTACTTTCGGTTGCTGTTTATGTCAGTGTTGCTGTTTTGTCAGTGTTGCTGTTTAAGTGTCAGTGTTGTGTTTGGTCAGTGTTTTATGTTTAATGTCAGTGTTGCTGTTTGTGTCGGTTTTTGTCAGGCTTTTTGTTGAGTGTTCAATGCAGTGTTGCTTTATGTCAGTGTTGAGGTTCAAGTGTCAGCTGTTGTAGTGTTATGAACTATCGTTCTATAGCACCTTTTAAATATAATTATAGCATCTTATTTCACGCTTCTTCCCCACTTCATCTGTTCATCTTTGTTATTCCCAATTTGTTATTCCTTCTTTGCAATGTCTACTCCTATTCCTTCTTATTCATCTCATTTTGTTTTCCCATTTTCCTATTATACTGTTATTCCCTGTTTTCTAACTTTCGTTTGACACAATGTTATTCCCACTTTGCCTTTTCGTTTGCGTCCCTCTTTCTCCCCTTATTTGATATTCCCGCTACCATTCCCCAACTTATTCCAGCTTTTCCATTCCCACACGCCCCATTTCCCTTGCGTGATCCGCCCTAACAAAGCGGAATTCCAATTTTGTTAGTTCAAACGCCATTTGAATTCCCCACACCATTCCCCTCCCATTGAACATTCCCACTTTGTATCTTACACCGCGGACGTTCCCGACCTTGTGATACATATCCACTTTAGCCTTTCAGGACTTGACATTCCAACTTTCCATTCCCAATTCCATGATGCTTTTGTAAGTTTAATTTATCGATTTTAAAAAATTTAATAATGGGGGGTTGTGTGGCTGCGCGAGGGAGTGTGGTGTCAGTTTTTTAGGGAGGTTTTTGGGGTCAGTCTTGGTTTTTTGGGTGTTGGTGTCAGTCTTTTATGTTAGTGTTTGGTGTCAGTTTTTTTATTTGGTTAGTCTTGTATGTTGTGTTTGTCTTGTATTTAGTTTGGTGCGTTTGTATTTTGTGTTTTGTCTTGTATGTTATGTTGGTGTCAGTCTTGATGTTAGTTTTGGTGTATTTGTATGTTAGTGTTTGGGGAGTCTTGTATGTTAGTGTTGGTGTCATTTTTTTATGTTATTTTTGGGTGTCAGTTTTTTATGTTAGTTTTGGGGGTTTGTCAGTCTTTATTTAGTGTTGGTGAGTCTTGTATGTTATTTTTGGGTTTTTTCAGTCTTGTTTTTTTGTGTTGGTTGGTTTTTGTATTTTTTTTCCCCCCCCCATCTTTATTTTTTTTTGGTGCCCCCCCAGGTGTACCCCTCGCGTCAGGTAACTTAAAACCCAACTGCCCTGGGGGGGGCATCACCCCTGGGGGAAGGGGGGGAGAGGGAGGGTAAGGGGAATCTCCCGACCTTTCCCCTACTCTAGATCCCCCTCTCCTCTCCAGACCCCCATTCCCTTTCCCCCTCCCCTCTTCCCCCCCTTTTTTCCCCCTTTTTCGCCACGGCCTCAGGGGATGTTTATTAGTCCCCAAAAGGAGTCCCCCCCGAGGACAGGGGGGCCCGGGGAATTTTGTGTGTGTGTGTGTGTGTTGTATTTGGAAGAGTTGCTTTTTTGATTACTTTTGTAGTTTAAAGCCAGCCGTGCTAATGGCACCCGTTTTTTAAATCATATCTTCAAAAAACTTTAAATTTTTGGGACAGATTACTGATCATCAATTTTGCTTTTGTTTGTTATGTGTGTGGGGGGGGAGGGGGGAAAGAAGGGGGGTGGGCACTTCTTTTTTTTAGGGTCATCTTATAAATTTTTATTTTATTCTGAGCCCGCTGGCCACCTCTCATTTCAGGGGGCCGTGCCCCTCACCTTCATTCCCATGTCAAGTAACCGACAAAAACCAGCCAAAATGAAAATATCGGTATAAAATACCGACAAGGATTTTAAAACGGGAATTGGGTATCTTTATTGTTGAAATATTTCGCCCACATAGACCCTCAAATCAGAGGCAGCAGTGAGTGAAATGGATTTGAGGTGGTCAGTCCCTCAACCTGAAGAAAAGTTCAGCTCCATGTCCCATGTGTCTTAATCATCAATATATTTCCCGATTTTGATATTTTGGGTTTTTGGGGGGGAGCATAGCTTTTGGTCCCCTCTTAACTGCCATCACCGGCTATACTGATTTCTGCAACAGATTTTCACTCTGCTTAAATCTCCATTTTTTCCCCCCCATTCCCTTCCCCATTTTCCCCCCCCCCTTTTCCCCCTTCCCCCCCTTTCCACTTCCCCATTAACCCTCCCATTTTTACCCCAAACCCCCTTTCCATTTTCCCCCCCCAACCCCCTTCCCCTTTTTCCCCCCCCCAAATCTTTCCCCCCCCCCCCCCCTTTATCTAATTTTCCCCCCCCATTACCCCCCCTCTTTTTTCCCCCCCCCCCCCCCAACCCCCCCCCCTTTTTTTTTTTAAAAAAATTTTTTTGGAAGGAATGGTTAAAGGAAAGGGTTTGGAAGGCCCCCCCGGTTTAGAAAAGGGAGGTAACCCCGTGGGTGGTTAAAAGGAGGGGGTTTGTTAGAGGGGAAAAGGGGGAAAGGAGGGAGGTTTGGGGGGGGTTAGAGGAGGTAGTTCAAGGGAGGTGGTTAGTGGGGGGTGGTTAGGGGAAAGGTGGTTAAGGGGGTTTGTTGGGGAGGTGGTTAAGGGAGGTTTAGGGGGGTAGTTAAGGAGGGAGTTAAAGGGGGGGAGTTACCAAAAATGCTTTTTGGGGGGTTAACGCCATTTCGGCCCATCCCAGAGCTCCCTTTTGGTGGATCAAAGCCTGATCAACTAGACTGTTACTGGTGGGCACGTGGATTTGGTTGTGGTTGTCATGTCTGGAGGAGAGTGCGAACTTCGTCTTCATCTCCAAACAGAGAACTTTGCTCCACTAATTATAATCAATCAACGTTCATATAACAGGAGAAACTAAAAGGAAAATAATATACAAATATGAAAATTTTATTATTTATTGTGTTTAAAAATAAAAGTGTGGTGAATTTTAAAGTGGCAGAGTTCCATTTATGTTGAGTTAGTGGGGGGGACGTGTAAGCTTTTTGATGGGGTTATTATAGTGATCTATTACACAACTGTGGTTACCTGTAAATTAACTCCAGTTGCTTCCGGGGGTTCAGGCCCCCCCTTGTGGGTCGCCCGGGCTGTTGTGCCAACCAGATCAGGCCTATGTACCACCAGCCAGCTTATCAAGAACTGAACTAAAAAATTTCCCCCAACTCCCCCATAAACACATTTGTTGATCTTTTTTCCTTTTTTTAAAAAAAAGCACATTAATAGTCTTGGCCCTCTTACACTTGTTAAGCTCTCCGCCATTATGCCCCTGCTTTTCACTGGAGTTTTTTTAAATATTCGCTTTCGTATGGAGGATTTTTGTGCAGGTTTGGGGACAGTCACTCAAGAATTTAACAGGTGTGAATTATGATGTCTTTATCTACGTTCCAAAGTTCGGGGGACTTAATATTCCATAACCCCAAATGCTTATAATTTTATAAAACAGTGAAAGTTTTCAAAAGCCATTAACTGTATTGAAAGAGGCCGTTTTCATAAATATTCCATTCTGGAAAAACCATTAAAACGTCTTTGGGCTGCCCTCTCTTTTTTTGAATGTTCTAGTTACCCAGCCTTTTATTTTCCTTCCGGGCAAAAACTTTTGTGCCCCTTGAATACGAGATCCTCTAAATTCCCTAAGATCTCACACTGAACATCAGCTCAAGTGATTTGAGTTTATCTTGTACTCCATTTGTCTGTCAATCAATTTTGCCACAGACAAGTAAATTTAATTTTGTCCTCATTGAAGATGATATTGTTGGGGGACCCATAAAAGTTTGGGTTTTTTAACAACTTGAAGATTTGTGACTTCGATCCCCACTCTTGTACAGATGAAAAATGATGATTCACGTCTGTCCCTATGTAGGATATAGGAATGAGCAAGAGAAGTGGGACAGTACATTACCTTGGGGGAAAAGAGCTTTCACTCTGGTAGCCCCCGTTTTCCCTTGTTTATTAATATTTTTCTCTGTTGAACTAAGACGTTAAGTATACATCTGCCCAGTTACTCAGTTTTTTTTACACTATTTTTGCGCACCCATGATTGTATTAATTAAAGGTTTTAAAAAAATCCGTATCCCTACATCTTATTTTGTCTTGAAGTGTATCCAACACCATGTAAACAGGGTTTAAAACAACGAAAAAAGAGGGAGGGCCCCCTTCCCCCATGGGGCCCCTGGTTGAGAAATAAGTTATAACGACAGAATACAATTTACACAAATACAATTTGTGCAAACAGCCATTTTGATTTTTTATAATAGCTAAGAAGACCCAGACTGGTTTTTCACTCCTTTGCAAGGAGAAAAACCCTTCTCTCTCTAGCGTCAGTCCCCCCAAAATGAAGGAAAAAAGAACTCTAGGGGAAAACCTTTTGGAAACCTTAAATTTTAAAAAGGTGGTTTTAAACCCCCTCATGCCCAAATTTCCCATCTCACGTAGTTTAAGGTTGGAAAACACAATTCCCATTCTTTAAAAAAAAACGGGGGTTTTTGATAACAAATTTTTTTTAAACTTTTTGTATTTTTGTATTTCTGGCTCCGTTCAAAACTATAAACATACAAAATTAAAAAAAATTACAAGTTCCCTTAAAAAAGACATGATATTTGCTAAAAGCAACACAAAAAATTAATTTCTGTTTCACAAAACTAAGTCCTATCACAGTATATTGACGACCTGCGCGTTCTCAAGGGCCTCAATTAAAATTCACTCCCCCCGATTCAACTAGTAAACACTAACCTTCACCCCTTTCCCCCCAAAGTAAAAGCTCAACAATGAGCCATCCCAAAATTAGTGAGTGTGATCACTCACACTGGGAAAGGATGTTGTGAGGGGGAAAAAAAAAACACACACACATGTACAAACAGGCCCGTTTCTATCGACAAACCTTTGACAACTAGTAACTACACACCACACACGCTCCCCCACACCTCAGCACTTTCAACGTCATAAGAGAATTGTAAAGATGAAAACCCACAGGTATCAGCGTAAAAGGGTTTAAAATATGTGGCAATTCATATTTTAAATTTTCCCGGTCGATTTTTTTCTTCCGTTTGTGCTATTTCCATCGTCTGTGAATGTTGTTGTTTTACTTTAATTTTAAACTCTGCACCGCCAGCAGTAAAAGCCTGGTTTATCGCCCCGATCCCCCAAAAGGCCGCCGGCCAGCCCGGGGGGGTGACCCCGAAACCCTCCAGGTAAACCGCTACTATCCCAAAAAAAGAACCTCACCAACAACCAAAAACAGTTACCACAACACCCCCGCTACACCACTACGACCGCCACCACCTCAACAAGCTACTTCCCTCAATTTGCCTACCCTTCACTAACTACACCACCCCCAAACATCGCCACCAGTTCCATCAAACAACCACCCCACCTAAAAACCCCTACCTCAAACCCCCCTGGAACGATTGGGGGTGTAGTGCCCGGGGAGGTGTTAGGGGAAAAAAGGGGAAAATAACGGATAAAAAGGGGACACAGCAGTTAAAAACCCCCCCCCAGGACTCTGTGATCGCCCTGACGGCCCGAGTGCTGCCCCGGGGGCTCCTCCGGTGTTGCTAATCCTGCTACCCAGGTGGAGGTATGAGCATGGAGGGGGAAACAGGGCGGAAGTTTCCGGGGGGGGAGGTGAGTGGGGGATGGAGGAAGGGGGGGGTGGGAGGCGGGGCGTGGGTGGGGGGTTTTGGGGGTGGCAGGGTGGGCGGGGGGAAGGGGAGGATCTATACTAATTGAACTCACCTGTGTTTTTAGCTTCAGGGGGGGTCCTCTCCTGCCTTCTCTGAAAACAAAAAAATTTTCTAATTTGTAAAAAAAAACACATTTTATTTTTTCTGGGAAATAAACACTTGTGCCAGGTGAGGGCCCGGTGACTTTGCTTTCCCTTTACCTTTTTGGTGGTGGGGTCCAGGGAAGTGGGCATACTCAAACGAGGTCAAACATCCCTTAGTGTTTCAATTCTCCTGTCGGTATGTGTTTTAACCCCCCCCCCCTCTTCCTCTTCCTTCTCTCTCTCTCTCTCTCTTTCCCCACACACACAAATATATCCCCTCTGTTCATTTCCTTAATTCTTCCCCTCCCCCCCAACCCCTCCGTTTCCCCTTTTTCCTTCCATCCCATTCCTCCTTTTCTCTTTTTTTTACATTGTTTCCCCCAGCTCCTCCCCCCAAATGTGAGAGGGGGAGTGATAATGTTAAAGACCTCACGCCCCAAAGACAAAAAAACTTTTTTCTCAACTGCCCTCCGGGAAACGGGTAAAAAAACCCCAAAGAAAAATGATAGGTTGGAAAACCCGAACCTCCAAAACAAGGAATAAGCCAATGATGTTTCCCCCACCCCCTTTTTCCTCTGGGAATATTGCTGTATGCTAACCCCCCTTTCCCAAAAAAAGGGGGGAAATTGCTGAGGAGAAAATGAGAAAAAATTTTTACAGCTCGTATAAAGTCAGTAAAGGGCCCTTTTCTGGGGGCCCCTGAAGCCCCCAAGACTCTACCCCCATAATGTAGGCGAAAAATCCATCATCATCATTACCTAAAAGTTTGGGGGGAATTTACAAACCTGCACCCGAAATTACTGTTTTTAAGACAATGGGTTTGGCAAACGGTGAAAAGTTTTTTTAAATAAAAAGGGGGAGAACAAATTTGGGGGACCACGATTTCAACGTCTTCCATGAAAAAGGGGGTGACCCCCAAAACCAATACCGGGGGAACTCGACGTTCCTCAAAACAGTTTCTAATCAACCGGGGGTTTGGCACGTTGGTCGGGGGGGGGGCACTAACAGCCCCCAAAAAAATCCACAAAAAAGGGGGTTTTTGGTCGGACCGGGCCGGGGGAGACAATGACCTCCGGAAACGACACCAGGAAACCCCCAAAATAAACCCCCTTTTTTTTCCCCCTTTTTCAACCCTTTCCCCCCCCTTTTTTCCCCTTTTTCCCCGCCCCTTACCCTTCCTCCCTATTTTATTTGTGTCCCCCTTTTCCGCCCCTTTCCTTGCCCCTTCTTCATTTCTTTCCAGACCCTCCTTTCATTTCCTGGTTTCCCCCCTCCCCTTTACCCTCCCACTCTCTCATCCCTCCATTCCCCCGCATCCCTTCCTCCCTCACTCCCTCTAGTTTCCCCCGCCCCCCCTCCCGCCCCCAAAAACACACCCTCTTCGGGGGTTTCCCCCCCTTTAAAACCCCAATTTTGCTTTACTCGACCACAGGGGAAAAAAAAACCCCCTTTTTGGGTTTTTTTTACGGGGGGGGTGGTGGTTGTTGTTGTTTTTTTTTACTGGGGCGGTAAATTTCCCCTACTACTACTGCCGTGACTACTACCCTTCCTGTTGTCGTTGTTGTTGCTGTTGTTGTTACACTTTCCTGCTATTCTAAAACTTTTTTTTTCTGCCATACATCAAAAGGGCCCAAAAAGGGTGCTTTTCCCCCGGGGGTTTTTTTTATACCCTTTAGGGGGGAAACCCTTAAACCCGGGAGGGGTACGCAACGCCCCGGGGAAAAGGGAGGCAGTCGGGGTCGAAACCCAAAAAAAAAAAAGGTCCATTTTCCTTTTGGGGGGGCCTCCCTCTCCCCCCAAAAAAGGGGAAACCCCCTTTTTTGGGGGGGTTTTGAATAGTGTTCAACAATCCGAAAGTTTGGGGTTTTTTTTTTTTTTTTAAAAAGGAGAGGGGAGAGGAAAGGGGGAGAGAGAAATATATAAAACCTTTTCCCAAAACCCCCAAGGACCCAAACTCCGCCCACAAAAAAAATCACAAAAAAAAAGGGGAAAGGGCTCATGAACTTCAAACCCCAAGGGGGGGGGAGGAAGAGGGAGAGTGAGAGGGGGGAGCATGTATGGGGAGATACGGTGGGTCAAGGGAGAGGAAACGCAGCTGCGGAGAGAGATAGATAAAAGAGAGAGGGAAGAAGGGAAGGAGGAGGATCAGGAGGATCCAAAAGGGGGCCTTTAAAATTTTTTCTCTGGTGGGGGGAAAAGGGAGCTGCCTCGCTTGGGGGTGATGGAATGGGATGGCGGTGAGGGGGAAATTTTTTTGGGGGTTTCCCCGGGGGTCAATATTCAGAAGGCCCCCGTTGGCCATTGTATCCCCTGATACACGGTCCCCGTGTGGGCCCCGGCCCGGGGTGGCCCAGGGTTTCCTGTGTGGGCCCCGGTTTTCGGTGGACCCGGCTCCTGTGTTCCCCGGGGGGGCCAGGGGGGTCAGGATCCTTTTGGGGTGGCCCAGGCTGCCGTGTGTGGCCCAGGCTGCCGTGGGGTGGCCCAGGCTGCCGTGTGGAGGGTGCCGTGTGTGGCCCAGGCTGCCGTGTGTGGCCCAGGCTGCCGTGTATGGCCCAGGCTGCTTTTGTGGCCCAGGCTGCCGGGGTGGCCCGGCTGCCGGGGGATTTTTAAAAACAGAGCAGGTACATCAGAAAAAAACTATCCCTTCTTCTTCTTCTTCTTCTTCTTCTTCTTCTTTTTTCTTCTTCTTTTTTTTTCTTCTTTTTTTTCTTCTTCTTCTTCTTCTTCTTCTTCTTTTTTTCTTCTTCCTTTTCTTTTTTCTTTTCTTTTTTCTTCTTCTTCTTCTTCTTTTTTCTTCTTCTTCTTCTTCTTCTTTTTCTTCTTCTTCTTCTTCTTCTTCTTCTTCTTCTTCTTCTTCTTCTTTTTTTCTTCTTCTTTTTTCCCTTTTTCTTCTTCTTCTTCTTTTTTCCCTTTTTCTTCTTTTTCCTTTTTTTTCTTCTTCTTCTTCTTCTTCTTCTTCCCTTCCCTTTTTCTTCTTCTTTTTTTCCCTTTTTTTTCTTCTTCTTCTTCTTTTTCTTTTTTCTTCTTCCCTTTTTCCCTTTTTCTTCTTCTTCTTCTTCTTCTTCTTCTTTTCCCCTTTTTTTTCTTCTTCCCCTTTTTTTCCAATTTTCCATACAAAAAAATATCAGGTTTGGGAAAATTTTTGAGATGTTTAACTGCCGACAAGAGTTTTAAAAAAAAATTTGTAACCCCGTTTTTGTACTCGCGAGGACAAAGCTACCTGAAAACAAAGCAGGGTCAGTAGCTAAATCTACCC